>CAUYQG010255352.1:0-23078 GCA_963574415.1 Tarsius wallacei
GGGATTAATGGTGGTGGGTATCTATCTGAGGATGGAGAGACACCTCTTATCAACAAGGGTACCTGAACGAAATATTTTTGTATGCCTAACCCCTAACTGTACCCCACAATAACATAATAAAATAAAATAAAATAAAATAAAAAAAGAAAAGAAAAGAAAAAAAAAGAAAATGGTGAAAAATGGTTTTCCCTTAGGGACCATGTTGTCCAGCCCACCTGTTTCACAGAGAGGGAAACTGAGACCCCAAAGAGTCACTTATCAGTCTAAGGTCGCATGGATTCAAGTCTGTAGTCGATGAGGCTGAAGAGTGGCATTCCAGAGGAGTCAGTGGTACTGACTTAGGGGACTGACTCAGGAGCTCCCAGGAGCCCCTCCCAGGCCAGTGACACCACCTGCAGACAAGAAGTCCAGTTCATCTGGGCTCATCCTCCTTGCTCAAGGTGCTTCCTCTTCCAAGAAATAAAAAACAAGATACTTACCTTGGCCAGAGGAGTAGGGCCCCTTCTCCAACAGCTTCAGGCCCAAGTTCCAGTATCCTAGCCCTGGCCCGGAACTCTCAGCCACTGGCACCGTGGAGCTCTATAGCTTTCTTGCCCTCACCATCTGCCCGGTGGCATGGCCAGCTCAGAAAAGACTTCAGGTGAGCTGAGGTGGCAGAAAAGAGGATCCCTGAGACCCATAGCCTATGGGAAAGGGTTGGCTGCGACCAGCCACCTGCTCCCTTCTCCCTCAGGAGGGACCCAGTGTTCAGATATTAAAAGGGGCTTGCCTGTGGTCACCAGCCCGTCTGGGGGAAGATCTGGGGCCAGACCTCACAAATATCTATTAATATTTGGTTTAGTTAAGTCTTCGCCAAATTTTAATTTTCATTATAAACACAATACATATTTTTGTTTTAGAAAGACAAGCAATATGCAAATGTGTTAAAAAAAAAAAAAAGTGGGTCCCTCCCTTTTATACAGCCCCAGCAATCCTACTCCCCAGAGATATCTATTGTTAGACTGCTTTGGAGAGAAAACACATTTTCACACTACTCTAGAAAGTTCTCAAACTTGGCTATACATTGATGTCACCTGGAGACTCTGTGAGTCCTCCAGGACTCTGACTTAATTGGTCTGGAGTGAAGTCTGGGCATCAGGATGTTTTAAGTTCTCCAGGTGATTCTAATGTGCCACTAAGGCTGAGTATTTCTTTTGGAAAGCAATTGCTAATAGAAGGCTTCATAATCCCTTCCTAGAGCGGCCCCTCCCTCTTCTTGGATTAAGGACTTCCCAGTATATCCAGCATGGCCCAGTCCCATCCATTGAGGATTCACAGAATGGTAAGGCGGGGCTATGTTGCCCCAGGAGCTTATTGGTCTACGGGATGCTGTCCTTAACAGGGAAGGTGTACTTATCAAAATGGTGTTTGTTGCATCCCACAAGGAGACACACTGGGTTCCTGAGTTCCCACGATTAATAGTTGAGAAATGTGTGTATATGTGCATAGCATTTTAATAAACCATTTTGCAGGCCAGGTGTGGTGGTTCACGCCTATAATCCCAACACTTGGGAGGCAAAGGCAAGAAGTTTGCCTGAGCTCAGGGGCTCGAAATCAGCCTGAGCAACATGGCGGGACCTCGTCTCTACAATAAATCAAAAAATTAGCCGGGCATGGTGGCGCATGTCTGTGGTTCTAGCTACTTGGAAGGCTGAGGTGGAAGGATCATCTGTGCACAGCAGGTCGAGGCTGTGGTGGCCGTGCTCACTAACACTCTCCCTTCACACATCCATCGTCCTGTTACCTTTGTATCTCTTTCTGTTTCTGTAAAAGGACTCATCGGGAGTTTGCGGATAAAATAAACCGAATAAAACAAACCACTGTAGCCGGACTCAGTGGCTCAGCCTGTAATCCCATGCCTTGGGAGGCTGAGGTGAGTGGATTGCCTGAGCCCACGGGTTCAAGACCCGCCTGGGCAACTTGGCAAGACCTCATCTCTACAATAAATCAAAAATTAGCCGGGTGTGGTAGCACGTGCCTGTAGTTCCAGCTACTTGGAAGGCTGAGGCGGAAGGATCGCCCGAGCCCAGCAGGTCGAGGCTGCGGTGGCCGGGAGCGGCCACTGCACTCCAGTCTGGGTGACAGAGTGAGACTCCAACTCAAAAAAAACAACAACAAAAAACCACTGTGTGTGATAACCAGATCCAGATGTGAAAGGAATTAAAATAAGTGATTCAGTAAAAGAGATGAGCTTCTTTATTTGCTGATTACCCATGGATATTAGTTTTTTAATGCAAATGCCTTTTTCCTACTTATAAAAATGATACTTGTTCACTGTCATTCAAATAAGGCTAAAAACAATTTTTAGAAAATAAAAATCACCTGAAATTACACTAGCCAGATATAACTACTCTAAATATATTGGGGAACAACCTTGAAGTCATCATTCTATGGCTTTATGCATATATTTTATATCAGTGGGACTTTTTTTGTAATTTGATTTTTTTTCAACAAATTTGTGAACAGCTCTCCATGCTGATGTGTGTAGCTCAACATTTTGCAGTAGCTAAACAGTAGCACATCAATCTCCTGTTGGTGAACACTGATATTTTCCCCCTTTTTTTTGCAAGTGTGAAAAAGGCTACAACTAATATCCTGATTTCAGGTTGTGAGAGACAACAGGTTGCAGAGTCTGGGATTTCGAATTGGATCTGGATCAGGCCCCAATTTACAGGTTTTAAGATTTTTGGAAAATTATTAAACCAGTTCCTTCATTTGGGAAGTGGGAATAGTAAGACCCTCTCCAAAGGGTAGTTTAAATCATGCAAAGTCTGGCAAACACCTAGGACAGTGCCTGGTATAGAACAGATAAGGCAGCAGTAAAAAAAAATACTAATCAGTTAATAAAAAGGACACGCAATAACAATCCTTGCCTTTCCTTAGCCCTGCAGCCAATCTCAGACAAGAAGCTCCCCAGGAGATGGCTCAAACTACCCCTCCCTGTAACCTGCTCCCTGCTTTGGGAGTCCCTGCAAAGGCTGTCTCAATGAGTGTGAACGTGTTTCCATGGTGGAAAATGCCAACAGTTATGAAACAACAGAGATCTGCTTGAGGATCTGCAAGCTCCCAGTGAGTCCTCTTACGGAAACAGAGAAACAGAGGTGACAGGACGACGGATGTGTGAAGGGATAGTGTTAGGATAGTGGTAGTGGCGCGGGTGACAGTGTTAATGTGGGAGTGGGTGACAATGGAGATCAGGAGATAAGAAACACGTTACCAAGGGTTGCGGTGATGGTAAGGAGGAGGTGTTGCAAGTGTGGGTCCCAAGGCTGCAGTTGGTGGTGGGTGGGTGTAAAGATGAATGTAACATCGGCTCTTCTAGTCAGGTCTTTTAGAATATGTGGTGGTGGTGGTGGTGGTGGTGGTAATGGCAGTCACAAAGGTGAAGATAGCAATGTAAGCTTCACAGAGGATAGTCACGTTGACAGAGATGATGAAAGTAATTGTGGTTGTGACCACAGGGAGGTGTGAGAAATGAGGAGGCCCACAGGGTGGCAGGTATGGAAGGGGTTGGGTGAGCAAGCCAGCTTGATGGCTGTCGCTCCAGGCCACCAAGAGGCCAGCCAGAAGGGAGCCAGCTGTCCTCTCCATTACAGAGTCCAGGGTACGGAGCAGCTGAGGATGATGCCTGCCCAGTCCCAGACCTCGACGAAACCTACTCTGCCGCCATTCCTATGCTGAGGCCCTGTTCTGAACCCACCCTGTAACCCTCCGGGACTGGCTCAATAAAGCATTCGAAGCTGACGTCCCTGAAGCCCTCCCACAAGGACACTGGGCCAGTACTGGAAAAGCTGCCACAGCTCTCAGGGGCAAAAAGCAGGTGAACAAACCTGCCTCATCCTCACCCCTACCTCATTTGGGTTGTCTTTCTCCTGTGCCTCCAGAATCAAGATGAGGACAAAGGACACCCCTCATCACCAGGGGGTCCTCATGGAAGCCAGGGGGAATCCGGGGATCTTGCACATCTGTCTCCAGAACCTGGCCTACTGCTTGTTCCCACCTGGAATTCCACTCCAGGCCCTCCAAGGCTTTTTGATCTTCCTAAACTGAAATTCTGTTCCCAATAAACAATAACTGTTCATTCCGAATCCATCCCCACTCCTGGAAACCACCGTTCTACTTTCTGTCTCTGTGAGTTTGACTACGCTAGGTACCTCAGATAAATAGAGCCACACAGTATTTGTCCTTCCGTGACTGGCTTATTTCACTCAGCTCAGTGTCCCCCAGGTTCATCTACATTGTAGCATGTGTCAGAATTTCCTTCCTTTTTAAGGCTGCACAACAGGCCATTGTTATACCATTTTTTGAAAGTCAGATGGGGTCTGCCCTGACCCCTGCACCCAGCTGCCCCCATAACCCTCTCCTCCTGTCTTACATCTGGTACAACTCTTTCCCTTACCTAAAGGGAAGCTGCTGCCCAAGATGACACAGCAATACTAGAAGCCAGAACTGGGGACCCCCGGACTGGTAGCATTTCCATGACACCCCCATCCTTGATGTGACCACTGGTGCCCTTGGGGTGCCCTTTCTACTCCTATACTCTTCAGATGCCCTGACATCCCTCTAGTTGGCTGGGGGCTAATCTAGATCTTGTAGCATTATGTCAGGAAGAACATGCTGAGTAGCCAACGTTTCCTGAGGCTTAAAGTAGGTATCCAAAGTGAGTACGCCTAGACCTTGCGCTCTGTCCAATTTTTGAATTGCTTACATTAAACAGGCATACACATGTGTCTTTTTTAAAGCAATATAAAGTTCAAGTGGTAGCTCAGGTGGATGTAAGAAATGAGACAAGAGGAACTAAGCACCTGTTATGTGCCAAGTCAGCCCAGAAGAATGAACAAGCCCTTGCCCTGGGCTCCTTGGGTCACAGAACTTTCCCAATGCATTTTGGGGACGTGTTTATCCATCTCTGCCTCTGTAGTCTGTGAGCGGGGCAGGGACGACGTCAAATCCATCTTTTGCAAAAGACGTAACATATAGTGAGCACTTACAGGGTGTGCTGAATGAATAATTAGTGAATTACTGAATGCATGGATTAATTGAATCCAAGAGTTAGTCCTGTGGGCTCTACCTCCACCATTTATTCCAAACCCAATCAACTTTTTACCACCTCCACTGAAACCACTCCAATGCCCTCTGTCTCTATTTTTGCTTGCTCTTATTATTATTGTTTATTAATAATAATAATTCCTTCCTCCCTTCCTGCTTCCTTCCTTCCTTTTATTTTTAATTGGCATGTAATAAATGTACCTATTTATGGGGTGCAGTGTGATATTTTGATGCATACATATATACAATATATAATGATCAAATCAGGGTAATTAGCTTATCTATCATCTCAAACATTTATTACTTATTTGTGTTGGAAACAATCAAAATCCACTCTTTCATTTATTTGAAAATATACAGCCGGGCTCGGTGGCTCAGCCTTTGGGAGGCTGAGGTGAGTGGATTGCCTGAGCCCGTGGGTTCGAGACCCGCCTAGGCAACTTGGCGAGACCTCATCTCTATAAATCAAAAACTAGCCAGGTGTGGTAGCGCGCGCCTGTAGTTCCAGCTACTTGGAAAGCTGAGGCAGAAGGATCGCCAGAGCCCAGCAGGTCGAGGCTGCGGTGGCCGGGAGCGGCCACTGCACTCCAGTCTGGGCGACTGAGTGAGACTCCAACTCAAAAAAAAAAAAAAAAAAGAAAATATACAATACATTATTGTTAATTATAGTCACCTTATAGTGTTACAGAACACTGGAACTTATTCCTCCTAACTAGCTGTACGTTTGTATCTGTTAAGCAAACATTGGCTATACCTCTCTCCCCTCTCCCCCCACCTCTAGTAACTGCCATTCTATTCTCTACTTCTATGAGACCAACTTTCTTAGCCTCCACATGAGTGAGAAATTATAGTATTTATCATGCTGTGCCTGGCTTATTTCACGTAACATAGTGTCCTCCAGGCTTATCCATGTTGCCACAAATGACAGGATTTCATTTTATATATATATATATATATATATATATATTTTTTTTTTTAGCTTAAATAAAATAAAGAGTGGGTCTTGCTAATGTTGCCCAGGCTGGTCTTGAATATCTGGGCTCAAGCAATTCTCCTACCTCATCCTCCCAAAGTGCTGGGATTACAGGTGTGAGCCAGGATTTCTTTTCTTTTCTTTTCTTTTTTGATACGGCTAAATAGTATTTCATTGTGTATATATACACTACATATTTTAAGTCAGTTCATTCATTGATGGACACCCAGGTTAATTCTATATTTTGGCTATTGAGAGTAGTACTGTAATAAACACGGGAGTGCAGCTACCTCTTCAACATACTGATTTCACTTCCTTGGGATATATACCCAGCAGTGGCATTGCTGATATGGTAGTTCCATATTTAGTTGAGTAATCGCCATGCATGGACCAATGAGAGTGAATCACCATACAAGAATTATTAACCCAATTCTGTGATTCTGTGCATTAGATATCCAATAAAAAGTATATAAACAAACACACAAAGAAATAAAAATCAGACCCCATTACTCCTTAGCTTCCCATCCATGTAGAATAAAACCTAGAGCCCTTGCCTCCAAGCTCTCCTCCATCTGGCCTCTCTCGACTTTTCCAAGCTTGTCTCACACTGCCTGTCGCCTCCTTCCCTCAGCTCCAGCTACACAGACCTTCTTGTTTCCCACCACTCTAAGCATGCTACTGCTGCTGCAGGATCTTTGCACTTGTTCCCTCTGACTGCTAGGCCCTTCTCTGGTGTTTCATGTGACCTTCTCCTTCATTTTACTCAGGTCCCTGCTATTTGTCGCCTCCTCAGAGGTCTTTCCTGATCATCAGTTTTATGTTCACCCTACTTTACTTTTCTGCAAGGAACATAGCACTGCCTGCAATTACACTGTGCTTTTATTAATGTGGATGTGCCTTTATTGTCTTCCCTGCTAAACTATAAGCACCATAAGGATAGAGATTTCTTGTTCACTACTGGGCCCTGAGTGCCTAGAATAGTGCTTGGCCCATGGTAGATGCTAGATAAATATTTGTTGAATGGGCAGCCTGGGCAACATAGCAAGACCTCGTCTCTACAAAAATAATAAAAATTAGCAGGTGTGGTGGTGCATGCCTGTAGTGCCAGCTACTTGGAAGGCTGACAAAGGATAGCCTGAGCCCAGAAGGGCAAAGCTGCAATGAGCTGTGATTATGCCAATTCACTCCAGCCTGGGCAACAGAATAAGACCCTGACTTAATAAAGAAAAAAATATTTTTTTCAGTAAGTGGATAGATAATTGACAGAAAGATGAGTCTAAGGGTGGGTGAATAAATGAAAACATGAACAAACATGAGTGACTGAACAAGTTCAAATGAAGATATGACCTGTAGGAGTGGGAATGGTCAACAGAGGCTTCACGGAAGGATCTAGCTCAGGGACAAACAGGGAGGTACTAAAGAAACAGCAAGGAAAATGTAAGGCAATAAGACAAGAGTGAGTACACCAGAGCTGCAACTGACCCTGCCCCTTCCTCCCTCTTCCCAGCAGCCCCTGCTCAAGGCAGGGCCCAACATCTCACCCCTGTATCAGTGCAACAACTGTTCCTCCACTGCAGATGGCACCTCTCCAGATCCTGGTTATTGGGTGTGGGAAGGGGTCGGGTGCCGCCTGCCCTGCTACGACCCCTGAGCCTTCTAAGAGCACCTGGCAGGTAAACCCTAAAGGCTCCCAGCAGGGCGCTGTTGCCAGGCCCACCTGACACTCAAGCCAGCTCTTTCCAAGCCTCCTTCTGATGGGTTGAGTATCCCAGCTCAGAAAGTTCCCATCCACCCTCGTTGGTCTAGCCATTTCTTTCCTTTCTACAAAGGACACCTGGGTTACTTTCCCCAGCAAGGGGAATGGGTACAAGCATAGGTTTTAGAATCATACAGACCTGGGCTCCAATCCTGGCCACATATGTAAAGTGCTTAGCACAGTACCAGGAACATAATAAGTACTCCGCAAACAGTAGGTATCACTATGCGCTGATGCCCTGGCCTGTCAGCTCTCTCAATCCTACACACACATAGTTGGGCTGACTGTATGTGAGCATGTTTGATAGGGGAGAGAACATTAGCTCATTCAGTCTTCCCAGGTGTGTTACCAACATGTCTCACCTTCTCAAATCTTCAGGGTGCTCCCAGGGGTGGGGTTCTCCCTCCATTCCTGTAATTCACAGGCCATCTCTGTTGTCCTATAGGCAGGCAGTGAGTGAGTGCTGGCAGAATCCATCCAGCAAATAGAAAAGCAGCTGGTCACAAGGAACTATCCCAGGTATTGAGGGAAGGTAAAAAGGAGACCATATTGATTTACACAGAAACTGTTGTGTGGATTATTTAATTGAGCATTTTAGGCCTGAAAACTCAACATCTATGGGAGCTTTTCAAAAAAAATAAAAATAAAAATAAAGAGTTCTTCTGCTAGCAACTCCACTTCTGTAAGCCCCCTCATCTACTCCCTTGCTGTTCTTTTCCCTGGGATTTCTCAGAGCATGGAAGCTCCCCTCTGGGGGCAGCTCTGGCCATGTGAATGAAAAGTCCACCTCATAATGCCCCAGGTGGCTGCTGACTTGGCCTTCAGCACCTCTGGCCCCTTTCCCCAGATGGCACTGCTTTGTGCCAACCCTCTTGGAGAAGGCCACAGCCAGGCTTCCCTTGGAGAAGCCCTAAACAAACGAAAAGGAACTGTGCTAGCCCTGAGTGCAGGGATAGGGCAGGAAAGTACCAGTCCTGGTGCACCAAGAATTTCAAGGCTCAGAACCTGTACATCTGGATGACCTGGCTTGCTTAGCAGCAAAATTACCACATGACATTTACACATTCATTCACTCATTCATTCATCAATGACTGGATTGCAAACTACATGCCAGGTAGTTCTAGACACTGCAGCTACAAAAGGCAAAAATCCTTGCCTTCGTGGAGCTTACATTTTAATGAGGAATAATTAACAAACAAGTAAGTCACACAGCGTGTTAGATGGCACTAAGGGCTGTCGAGGAAAACAGGACAGGTGTGAGCTTGTGGCTAAGGCAGCAATTCAAAATAAGATATGGCCAGGGAAGACCTTGTTGATGTCTTGGTGGTGGAGCTGGTGAGAGGGGTTGGAATTCTGGATTTATTTTGAAGATAGTGTGCATACAGGATGTGGGAGAGGATTAAGGATGACTCAAAGATTTTTTTGTCCCACGCGCCTGAAAAGATGAGTTGCCATTAACAGAAATGAGGCAACTATGCATGAGCATGTTTGGGGCAGGGGGAACATCAGAAGCTGAGTTTTGGAGATACTCAGTTTGAGATGTCTTTGACATCCAAATGGGGAGGGTAAGTAGGCAGTTGGGTAAATGAATCCAGAATACAGGGAGGTCTGAACTAGAGATGTGGATGTTGTCAGCACACAGGTTACATATGATATGGTACGGTAGTAGAGGCCGTTTCTAGGTACTGACAAAGCTAGGGATATAAAGACAGACATAGCCAGGCATAGTGGCTCACACCTATAATCCCAGCACTTTGGGAGGCTGAGATGGGAGGATCTCGAGGCCAGGAGTTTGAAATCAGCTTGAGCAACATAGTGAGGCCACATCTCTATTTAAAAAAAAAAAAAAAAAAAAAGACAGCTAGGCCACAGCTCTGTATTCTTCAATTTGGCAGATGTCCCATGCTATGCAGGCTTTACCCCACACTAGGCACGCTCTGCAGACCAGTAGCTGTGGATATCCATTCTTGTTTTATTTACAGCTGCTGATTTACTTCTTTGGAAATAAACTCTTACCTTGACCAAGTTGCTTTTGCCCATGGTCTAGACTAGCTCACCACCTTTCCTTCCTACACATGCACATGCATCACCTGCACATCCTAAGGGCTCATAGAGATCCCTCCAAGACAACCCAAATAGCCCATCATATTGGCTGTACAGATACCACCACTACTGTGTTAGACTGCTACAACTGTGCATATGAAACTGCCAGAGTGCCACCTACCCATGCCTACCTTGGGTCCCAGCTCTCAAGCCCGACCAGTCCATACACATTCATGCACTTACTGTTTGCTGGTTGAACACTTTCATGTCCTGAGACATGTCTCAATGCAAGACAGACCCTGTGCTTCCAGGAAGCACACAGTCTAATAGAAGTGAAAGGACAAAAGCAGTTAGGTGTAAGAAGCATGTGAAGTCCAGGGATCTGGGGAAGCACAGTTGGGGGCATACATAGCAGCCTTGCATGACAGGGGAAACTTCCTGGAGGAAGCAGCTCTTTGTCTGGTTTTTAAGAGTGAACAGGCAGTTGAGGGGCATGTGTGTTTGGTGGAACAGGGCATTCTAGGCCAAGCCACTATGATGGGGAACTGAGTGGGGTAGGAGTGGGGGAAACCGCAAATAACTCACAGTTGACGCCAAGTGTGCCGGAGGAAAAGACAGAAGATGAGAGTAGCAGGAGGCATCCGCCTAAGAGTTTATTTTACAGGAATCCAGGGTTATGTAACAAGCAGGGAAGGTGGGCAGGGACAGGCGTCAGTCCAATGGGCCTGGCTTCAAAGCCTGTGGGCGGTCTGAGGACCACCCACAACACAAGCTCCTGAGGAGCCTGCTAAAAATTTGGAGGCTGGGCTATACCCAGACCAACTGAATTAGCAGGGTCTGGACCCCAGGAATCTATATTATTTTCACAAGCACTGCCAGTGACTCTGATGTACACCATAGTTAGAAAACAACCACCCAAAGTTCCCCACCTCTCCACTCTAACTTTGGTGATGTGGACTGGTTCTCAGGACCCCAAAAGGTACGATGATTCATTTTCATGGTCATGAATTATGCTTACAGAGACACTCCCAACCAAACCCAGGAGTTCTGGGAAGTACAGTCAGATGATGAGGGGGAGGAAGGGTGAGTAGGAGAAGAAATTTCTGGCAGGGGTAGGAGGAGGTAGGAAGGAGTTCTCAGGTTTTTTTCTTGGGAATTGGGGGTAGGCTAGGAGGTCCTGTTAGGGCACCCAGCAAGCAAGTCCTACTTTCCAGTTCTTCCTAGGCCTCAAGGACAAGAGGCAAAGAACCAAGGAAGCAGTCGTTTTTTACTCCACAAATAAGATTCCACCAGTACATTCCATCTACCACACAGTGATACAAACTCTTCAGCATACCCTATGACCTTGACCAGTGCTGTCCAACAGAACTTTCTGCAATGATAGAAACGTTTTTCTGTGTAGTCCAATATAGTAGCCACTAACCACTGTTGGTTACTGAGCACCTAAAATGTGGCCACTACAGCAGAG
Organism: Tarsius wallacei; assembly: GCA_963574415.1. NCBI lineage: Eukaryota > Metazoa > Chordata > Mammalia > Primates > Tarsiidae > Tarsius > Tarsius wallacei. The sequence continues at coordinate 11,329 of CAUYQG010255352.1, forward strand.
GAAATGAATTTCTAATTCAAGTTAACTTAAATTCAAATATCACATTTGGCTTGTGGCTACTGTACTGGACAGTGCAGCTCTAGGCCCTGGCCTGGCCCAGGGACAACTTGGTTCAAATGCCAACTCTGGAGAAAGAAAGTGGCAGAAAGAGTCCTTGGGGTCACCGCCATCCTCCACAGAGAGAAACAGCAGCTGCTGCCGTCGAAGAGGGTGAGAATCAGAGCGGGGGGACACCTCGGGCACGCCGGATAAGGTTAGCCAGCCGCTTGGCCAGGCCGCCCGTGCTGGGCTCCTCGATGCGGAAGGTTCGAGTGAGGAGATTGTAGAAGGAGCCATAGCACACAGCCACCACAGTGCACGTGAGGCAGATCACGTTGTAGGGCATGCTGAAGTCTGGCGTTGGCAGGTTCACCAGTAGCGGCTCAGTGTAGAGTCGCACAAAGTAGTTGGAGCCATCAGAGACTGGGAACCTGGGGGGTCAGAGAAGGAGTAGTGAGAGAGTGCTGGCCACTCCTCCCCACCTCACTCCAACCTCATTCCTGGGCTGCACTGGGCCAGTGCAACACGGTAAGGGTTCTCAAAGTTCTCTTAGCCTCAAAACTTTTCAACAAAAGGCAAAAGCTCAATACAAACACCTGATAAAAGGAGAGCAGCCTTGTATTGAAGGGAAGGAAAGGGACCTCTTTCTTGGCCTGGTCCCAGTCTAAATGTCACCTCAAAGCAACCTTCCTAGATAACCCAATAAATTACTCCCTACTCCATCCCATTACTCTCTAGAACAGAATCTCCCCCCTAAGCTGCAAGCAAAATGAGGACTCAGCTGTTTTGTTTTCTCTTGTACAGCCAGTGCTCTTGGCATTTGATAAAGGCTCAATTAAATATTTAAGAGTGCCAGTGAGTAAATGTAGGCTGTAAGTACTACTATTCTTACCTATTCATTCTTCAAGACGTGCTTTAACAAGTCTTTACAAATATCAGGCCACTAAGATTTTTATTAGGATGGAGTTAAACCTACACAAGACTTTGGAAGAGGTAACATCTACCCCAACCTATCCTGAGGAGCCTGGTTACCCGTGCTAAGGCCCAGCAGACAGTGGTCGCACTTACAGGCTGTTGAAGAGGGGACTCTCTTCCCAGTTCGCTGGTTTCGCTGCTACCATACTGGGCACAAGGGCACTGAGGACAGATGGGCTGCAGAGAAGCAGACAAATGGCCTGTGTTTTCAACTGGCTCCTCCACCAAGGGGTAGGTGGCAGAGACGGTGGGTCAGGAGGATGAGGACAGACCTGTGGGGGTGGAGCCCACCTGACATAGAAGCCGTGGTTCGGGTCCGGGGTGTATTCGGTCCACTTGAGCAGTGCCCGCTCAAACTGGATGGAGACCTTGGTGACCGAGTTGGCTGGAAGCTGAATCAGCATCTCGAGGAGGTGGGGCTGTAGCCGGTCCTGGGCAGGCTGGTAGTGAATGTAACCTGGTGACAGACAAGAGCCACCCACACCTGTTTACTACCCCTCCAGTCCCTACCGCTTGCCTTGGAGCCTCAATCTGAGTGCGTAGAAGGTGGGCCTGGGATCACAGAAGCCAGGCAGGCGAGGGAAAGAAGCAGGGTCTCAGAAAATGAGAGGGTGTTTCCAGGGTAGCAGTCCCAGGACGTGGTCAAGAGATGCTTTCAAGAGTGCTGCAGACCACTAACCAATCTTCACATCACTAAAACTAGGGCACCAGACACCAAGCACCTGATGTGATACAAGAGAAACTTCACAAAGCCGCTTGGGAATTTTTCTTGACAAAAATATGGGACATGGATCTAATCAAGTTTCTAACTCTAAACACAATACACAAGAAATATAGGAAATGGAGGAACACGTTAAACACCAGCATGAGGACAAATCCAGAATGTAGAACATTCTGTATAACAAACGACCCAGTTTCTCCAACAAATAAATAGCATTAAAAAAAAAAAAGCATGGGAACTGTTATAGATTAAAAGATACTTAAGAGTACTACACCAAATGTAAGATGTTAACAATAAGAGAAACTGAGTTGAAGGAGAGGGACTATATGGGAACGCCGTACTTTCTACTCAATTTTTCTGTAAAACTAAAACTGCTCTAAAAATAAAGTTCATTAATATTTTAAAAAGAGAGAAACTAGGGTGGGCACAGTGGCTCACATCTGTAATCCTAAAGTTTTGGGAGGCCGAGGTGGAAGGATTGCTTGAGCCCAGGAATTCGAGACCAGTCTGGGCAACACAGTAAGACCCCGTCTCTACAAAATAAAAAATAAATAAAAAATTTTAAAAAGATAGAAACTTAAAGAGACATATTAAGCAAATGCAATGTGAGACTCTTGTTGAGATCTCAATTCAAACAAACCAGTTATAAAAAAGTCATTTTAAAGACCACCAAGGAAGACAGAAGTGATAATGATATGGTTATATTTTCAAAAGTCATTTTTCTATTAGAAATATATACTTAAGTATTTAAAGATGAATTGACATAATGTCTAAGATATGCTTCAAGATACTCCATCAGAAAAGAAAACCAATTTTGAAAAAGAGAAAAAGACGGGAGAGATGAACAAAAATGATAGGAGGCTGGAGACCTGGTGCTGCGGGATAGGTGCATGGAAGTTTATTACACTATTCTGCTTGGGTTGTGTTGGAAATTTTCCAAAGTGCAGGGGGGAGGAGGGAGCCAGAAAAACCTACATAATATACAGGAAAAATATTTGAAATGAGATTTTGAAGGCGGTATACATAAAGATGCTGAAAATAATCATAGGTTTGAAAATATGGGAAACAATGGAGGAATTTAAAGTTTTTAAAGCTTGGCTGTTTGGGATTTGATATAACCTTTCCCTCAGAAGCCTTTTTCTTTATTATTACTCTCCCTCCACACCAAAGAAAAGCAAGTGCTTTGGTACTATGGTACTATGCCTGGCACCTAATAAAAGCACTCAGTAAATATTAACTTCTCCTTAGAAAAATAAGAGGAAGCAACAATAAATGTTAACTATACCTCTACCCTTTTCCAAGGAAGAACCCACCTACCCCACTTTGCCTTCTGAGCTTCCAGAACCCCTGGCTGCCAACCCTTTCTCTGCCTTAATGAGTCTGTGACTCATCATAAAACAGAAGAATGTGCCTGTCCCCAGAAAGGAGGAGAAAGCAAGCGAAGAAAGGACTCTATTGCTCTCATGCAATCCTATTAAGAATCACTAGGATTATGTGTTTTAATGATTTCTGCTTTAAAATCACTTCTGAATCTGGCAGAGTGAGGCTCCCCATTCCACTTTTCAAGCTATTCCTAACTCTTTATGCCTGTGTAGTTTTTCAGAGGCACTTCAGGAATTATTCTGAAAAATGAGAATTTGAGGGACCTGGAGAGAAAATGAGAGGATGGGCTGGGGGCCTGGCTTGGGACTCAGCTCCTCACTTGGTTTGTTCTCCTTGCCCTTGGACGTGATGGTGAGGGTATGCACATACAGCCGCAGATACCAGGGCACGGTGTCCAGCAGCAGCACGGGGAAGGCCCGATATGGGTGGGTGTTGTACAGCAGCGTGCTTAGCTCCCCCTTCTGTAGCCCGTAGCCGCTCACATACCGCTGAGCATGCAGGAAGGGTACCGGTGGGGCCTCTGTGTAGAGAAAAGTCAACAGTTAACAGCTGCTAAAGAACAAGGTCACTCCTCACCCCAATCCCTAGGCCACGTTCGGAGTCTCAAGCCTCTGAGTAGTTGGGGAAAAGTCCTGCTATGAGAACTGGGCAACCTGGGCTCTGGAATCACCCCTGTCTTCCCCAGCCCACAAGCAATGATGATGATAGGATGCTTATTATTTACTACATGCTGAACACTGTGCCCCCTTCCAACCCAAACCAGTACTTTCAGGATATTCTGCCCCTTCTCTTGGTAATACTGAACACAACTGTAATTAATTAAATAACTGATACCTGCCTCAACTACTAGACACAACATTTCTTGAATGCAGTGTCTTCTATATTGAATTTAAAATATTTGGCTCAAATACTCAATATATTTGAATACATAGCATGAATTCAAAAATATTTGGCTGATTAAGGGAATGCATAACTAAACTCCATTTCTTACATGATCTCATCCAAAACACTAGGAATTACTGTCCTTGTTTTTCAGATGTGGACACTAAAGCTCAGACTGCCCAAAGTCATCGAGCTTGACAGAGGTGGAGTAGGGCAACGACTTCGGGTCCCCTCCCACTGTGGGAGCTTTTCTGTCCTCTCAATAAATCTTGCTTTCTCAAAAAAAAAAAAAGAAAAGAAAAAGAAACAGGTGGAGTCAGAGCCAGGAGCATATGACTCCAGAGATCTGGGTCTAAACACAATCCTATGATCTTATAATGAAGACATAGGATTGTGAGTCTTCTCCTAAGAGAAGAAATCTCTGTAGCCTGTTGTGACTCTGATGGTCCACCCCTGCACCCACTCACCATTCTCTGGGGGTTTCTTCCATTTGAACTGAAGATTGAGGTTGCGAGAGTTGTTGATAATGGCTGTGTCAAGCAAGTCATAGACAGCATAGGTCTTCCGAGTGCCCAGGATGACATCCTGATATGTAGTGGTGGGCAGTGGGTTTACCTCTAATGTCTCATTGTCCTGGGGACAGAGGGGCAGGGCTGAGAAGCAAGCAGAGGGGACAGGCTACCCTTGGGGAACAGAGAGGTGTGTTTTTGTGGGTGAAGACCTTGGTACCTGGTTGTAGCTGGTGATGTCCACATAGACTCGGCTCTCTGAAGCCAGGGGGCAGGGCTCTGTGAGAGTTCGGGAGAACATCCGGAAGAGGGACCAGTCTGAGGAGCAGAGAGCAGGGTTGAGCAGGGGCCAGGGCTAGGCCTGGTGTACAGTTAGGGCAGGGCTGGGTGGGTAGTGATGAGTTGCCAAAGTGGCTTACCTTTCTTCCCCTGCCCTGTAATGAAGGCATCAAATACAACTGAAAGGGTCTGCCTCAGCTCCCAGGAGATGCTGGTACAGTGTGCATTCTACAAGGACCAGAGGCAGCAGAGAGGGGCAACACTCTTATTCAACCACACAGCCTGAGGGACTCCCACTCAGACTCAGTCCCTCATCTATATATCCTTGCATCCACTGATTTGCTACCATTCACTCCTGAGCACTTGACCCTGTGCCGACAACTTTATGTGCATCAGCTTGATAAACCATCACAACAACCTTAGGAGTGGATTCAACTATTAATCTCATGTGACGGAAGAGGAAACCAGACCCAGGGGAATGAAATGATTCATTCAAGGTCATGCCAGCTGGCAAGTGACTAAGCTAATAGTTGCATTCACACAGCTATTGTTCTTAACCACTATGCTCCATGACAAAGATTTATTGAGTGCTCACTAGGCAACCACTCAGTCTCCCTGGTGCTTGGCCAATGCCCTGAATAATCATCATCACATGTACATTACTACTCAGTCCGAGCCAGACAACTGGGCAATGTGCTTTATTTACATACACCTTCTTTCAGAGCCCCTGGATGGCACCTTCCCCTATTCTCTATGACTTACTCTGCAAACTGGGCGGATATGCACTGCCTGGGAGTGGTAGCTGGTGTGGAACAAGCGATCTGCCTTCAGCAGCACAGAGAGGCCTGCCTGGAAGAGGTAGGAAGAGATGCCCTGTGTGGAGCACCTGACTCAGGGCACAGGTTCTGTAAAGGCATCCTGGCTGCCAGGCTACATGGCCTCACCTTGGAACTACAGGGCAAGAGCTTCTTCCATGGAGTGAGGTTCTCAGTGCAGACAACCTCCCGTGGCAGAACAGCATAACGCAGGAAGTAGTGATCAGTGTCTGAAGGAGACAGAGGTCCATCTGGAGTGGGCCTTGGGACCCACCCCTCAGGACCCACATTCTAGAGATGGCGGAAGGCCTCCTGCTCCACACACCTCTCTAGCACCATAGCCCTGACAGTCCCAGCTGGGAGAGGGACTCCTTCTCCCCTTGGGAGAAGGCAATGCAGAGATGGCATAGTCTCAGGAGGTCTTCTGCACACCCAGGGGGGTAAGGACCTAGCCCAGGCTGAGAAAGGAGGAAATTGAAAGCTTCAGAAGGCCAAGTTTTGGGCAGAAGGTAACAGGAAGAAGGAAAGGGCTGCAGGGTTTATCTCACCATTGGCCAGCCCTAAGGGCTTGAAGGAGGCGGTGGGAATGACTGTGTTGGTGGAGTCGATGAAGTTGAGAGAGGCACAGAAGATCCCTGAGAGGACGTTACTGAGCTCCTTCCAAGATTTGTCCACACTGGATGGAGACACAAATCCACTCACTGTCCTGGGGCTAATCTGCTCCCTCCCTCAAAGCCCACAGCTGGCTGCCAAACCTATGGTAGGAGGAACCCAGGCCAGTTGATGGCACTGTGAACATCACTGCTCCCACTCAGTCCACTTCCTGGGTCTCACTCTATTCAGTCCCTTCTTCCTTATTCTCCTCTGGACATCCCTGCATCCCCATGGGTCTTTGCTCAGTTGATTCTTCCTCCCTAAGACAACTCTTCTCTCTGTCTACCTCCAAGATTCAGCTCCAGTCCTTACCCATTCCTCCAGGAAGCCTTTCTTGCCCTCCTTAAGCACAGTCTCCTTCTCCTCTGTGCTGTTGCAATCCTGATCTTCCAAGCCTCTCACTAGGTCTCTCCTGGAAGATGGCTAGGTAACAGCAGCATCTTGTTCTAAGTGCCTTTTCCCCCTAAGCTGTGAGCAACTTGTAGGCAAGGACTAGCCTGCGTTATCTCTGTACTTCCCACAACACCATGGAAAGTGGCCCACATCTTGGAGCTGAGATGAGCTCACTGATCTTCCCTGAATGTGTTCAGCTAGGCAAAGCAATACACACTGCCCTATGGTGAATATCTTGGATAAGAAAGTAAGTTCTGGTTCTATCCTCATAGCAGGAAGTCTTATATTCAATAAAGTTCACAGAACAAGGTTCAAATAACCATGCCAGGACTTCCAAAAACATCAACTTAAATTAGGAATTCTTTTCCTAGAGAAATATCAAAAGATATTATTTCTTTTTTTTTTTTTTTTGAGTTGGAGTCTCACTCTGTCACCCAGACTGGAGTGCAGTGGCCGCTCGCAGCTACCACAACCTCGACCTGCTGGGCTCTGGCAATCCTTCTGCCTCAGCCTTCCAAGTAGCTGGAACTACAGGCGTGTGCTACCATGCCCGACTAATTTTTTTTTATTTATTGTAGAGATGAGGTCTCGCCCAGTTGCCCAGGCAGGTCTCAAACCCGCAGGCTCAGGTAATCCACTCACTTCAGCCTCCCAAAGTGCTGGGATTACAGGTTGAGCCACCGGGCCTGGCTAAAAGATATTATTTCTTAATAATAGAAAGCATAAACCGTAATAAGCACTAGAATTCTAAATATTAGCTCCACATTATAGGCAATTACAGGCTGAGGGGAGACAGCAATAGCAGAGAAGATAGCAAAAAAAAGGGGGGAAGCCAGGCTTGGTGGCTCAGCCTGTAATCCCGCGCTTTGGGAGGCTGAGGTGAGTGAATCTCCTGAGCCCGTGGGTTCAAGACCCGCCTGGGCAACTTGGTAAGACCTCATCTCTACAATAAATCATGTCTAAAAGTATTAGGGCAGAAAGTTTATTCAGCACGCAAAGAATGTCACTCAGTGTTAATAAAATTTCTTACTTCCAACGCCAACCCTACCACCATCAAATCACTATCTACTGGAACTGCTGCCCCTAAGAGCAGTGGCAAGATGCCAACTCCTTCCCCTGTCACACTCCCTCCATGGCCTGCAACAGGACCCAAGATGCGCACTCACTCAGTAACAGTGTCTTGGAACCAGACCCAGAGTTCTGCACCTGATGGCGCCTGCAGGAAGGGTGGCCCCCAGTATCGGGTCCTCCAAAACCCTTGCGTGAATGACAGGTGCAGCTCCCGTAGAGAATACTTGGAGATAAGCTGCCCCAGAGCTTTGGGGAAGAGCCTGTAATGAGATACTGGGGAAGAGGGAGCAGGTAAGTAATTCCCACGTCGTCGGGACCCACACCCAGGGTCCAAAACCCCACCCAAGGATCAGACCCCACCGCCAAGGCTTGCCCCCACCCTAACCTCAGCAGGTGCCACAGAAGTATTTCTCCTCTCAGATCTCACTCTCACCTCCTTCCCGCTGCAGCTCCGTATCCCAGCGCGTGCGGAACTGGAACGTAGCGGCCACGTCCCCAGATGGTAGCGGGGTGATGACAAGCTCCTCCCGCAGGCTGTCGCGAGGGGGGTCTGCAAAGCCCCAGCCGCCTGGCCCCAGGACCAGCAGCACCAGCAGAGCGAGCGGCCTGGCCGCCGCCATGCCTGGGGCTGCTTCCGCCTCCCAGCGGCACTGGCCCCCATGAACGGCCGGCATCCAATAGGAAAGGCGTATGAGAATCTACTTCCGGCGCCATCCCGGAAACCGGGTGCTGCTCGCGGAGCGACTGCCCGCCCGGGCACCGGAGATTCCCTTTGGGGCTGATGGTTCTAAGGGGGCGCCGAGAGGGCGAGGGGCAGGCTTGAGGACTCGCCCAGTTCAAGGTGTTTCCACCCACCAGAAAGTACTGAATGATACGGAGCGCCACCACTGCCATTTTACCCTTTTGATAGTTGAGGAAACATTGACTGAAAAAAGTCAGTCACTTTTGCGAGGTCACACAACTGGCCTCCTGCCTCTCTTGGTTTTTGTGTCTCCATTTGCTTGTCCATAAGCCTACCCAGCTCCTCTGGTGGCAGAGCCTTCCTGCAAAACCCTCAAACAACTGGCCCTTTTATTAAGATAATTTTCAAACATATAGCAAAATTGAAAGAATGAGCAACCTGTTACAATGAACACCTGTTCTCAACACCATTAACATTTTACTCTACTTGAGCTTTATTTGCATATCTGTCTGTAATCCATCAGTCAACCTTATGTTTGATGCATTTCAAAGTAAAATGTAGACACTAGTACACTTTACTTCAGCATGCATATCATTAACTGAATTCAATATTTGCTTACATTTTTCTTTTAATGTAAAATCAACATGCAGTGAAATGCACAAATCTGAAGTGCACATTCACTTAGTTTTGACAAATGCACACACCTGTGTAACCCAAACTCCTATCGCAATACTGAACATTCCTAGAACCCTAGAAATTAACTAATACGCCTTCCCAGTCAATCTATGCTCCTACACCACCTTCCAGAGATAACTATTGTTCTGATTTTTGTCCACAATAATCTGTTTTGGAACTAACTATAAATTAAATCACCATATAGCATGTACACTTTTTGTATAAGACTTCTTTCACAGAAAGGATATTTTTGAGAATCATTCATATTCTTGCACATATCAGCAATTTCATTACTACATAGTATTAGGTTGTATGAATATACCATAGTTCATCCGTTCTCCTGTTGATGGGCCCCTGAACTTTTTAAAGTTTGGGGTTATTATGAACAAGGTTGCTGTCTGTGCAGGTTACTTTATAGACATATACTTATCATATCTCTTGGGCAAATATTTAGGAGTGGAATTGCTGGGTCAAAAGAGTAGGTATATGTTTAATTTTATAAAAAGTTGTTAGACCTTTTTCCAAAATGTATCATTTTATGCTTCCACCAACAATGTATGAGTTTTGGTTGCTCTACATCCTTGTTAACAATTTGACATTTTTAATTTTGACTTTTTAGCTTTAGCCACTTGCATGTGTATGTAGTGATATCTCATCATAGTTTTAATTTGCATTTCCCTGATAACTGATGATGTTGAGCATCTGTTCATGTACTTATTGGTCATTCATATCTATTCTTTTGTGAAAGTTCTGTTAAAATCATTTGCAGCAAGGTGCAGTGGCTCCTGCCTATAATTCTAGCACTTTGGGAGGCAGAGGTGAGAGGATTTCCTGAACCCAGGGGTTCGATACCAGCCTGGGCAACTTGGCGAGACCTCATCTCTACAACAAACCAAAAATTAGACAGCCATGGTGGCATGTGCCTGTGGTTCCAGCTATTTGGAAGGCTGAGGCAGAAGAATCACCTGAGCCCAGCAGGTTGAGGCTGTGGTAGTCATAAGCATGTTACTGTACTCCAGCCTGGGTGACAGAGTAAGACTCCAACTCAAAAAAAAAAAAAAAAACTTTTGCATCCTCCTCAACTTTTTTACTGGCTTCTGTACCTTTTTAATATTGAGTTGTAGGAGTTCCAGTGTTAAATTCATGCATTGGTTTTCTACCTGCCCTATGGGGAACATAATTACAAAGGATTTCATCAATAGTCTTGTTAAACTTATAATCATACTTCTGTGATGAGCCAAATTTAGTGTTAGGCAGTTCTGCCAAGATATACCCCAACCAACCAGAAAGGAAATGTCAGAAAGATGTCTTTATCTCATTATGCCCTTATTCTACCTACATTCAGTGTTCTTATCCTATTAATCATTGAAATCGTAGGAAAGCCATGAGTTTGGATGTCAGAAAGACATGGGTTCAAATCCCCATGCCAGTCTCTAATACATATAAGCATGAACAACCCAACTGTTGGTTTTCCTCATCTGTAAAATGGAGAAACCTACTTTCAGAATTGTTAAGGTTAGAAATTATGTATATGTAGGGTCTGGAATGTATTAGGTGCTTAAAACAACATTTATTCAAACAGTCTTCTCATATAGGCACTATTATCTCTATTCTACAGAGGAGGAAACTAAAGTACAGAAACAGATAATTTCCTAAGATCACAGTGAGTTATGGAATGAGGACTATATACTATCAACCTCAAAATAATGAGTTATGGCATCATTATGGTTATGATTATTTTGTACTTCTGTGCTTTCATTTGTAAATTGTCTGTCCCCTTCTTTCAATAGTCAGCCACCTCCAGTGAACACTTACCTTCTTCATCTCTGGTGGGCTACAGTCCTTTGTGTACTTCTGCTACAGCCCTTATCATTCTATTTTCATGATCTGTGGCCATGTCTGTTCCTGGAAAAGCTCTTAGTCACTTCATTATTTCTGTTGCCTAAGGAAGGTGACTGGCAAATAGTAGATACTCAGTAATGTTTGAATGAATGAACAAATGAACAAGACAATCTCATGGCACAGTTTTGTGTTGTCCCCATCCTGCTATGCTGTTCAGTGTCAACTTCTATGCAGTCCTGGGATTGCAACAGTGTGAGCCTTCTAGGGAATCTTTTCCTGAGCTGCTGTCCCTACTATTTCCTCCACAACAGGGTTCTACGAGGATGAGTTTGTCTTCTCTCCTCCTGTCCATAGTCTGTCAGGATGTCTACCCAATGGCAAGTCTGTGCAACAGTCAGAAGCTACATCGTAGCTTAGAGACTGAAAGCTGGGCTGTATGACTCAGAGTGGGCTCCAAATCATCCTCCCATCTCCAAGGGCACTGTGTGACCTCAAAAAACAGACAGTTAGGCTCTAGGCTGGCAAAAACCATGGTTTAATTTTAATGTGACACTATAATCAAATGGTGAATCCTGAAGATATTCAGATTATCTTTTTTTTTAAGTGACCACATTGGATGTAGTGGTTTTTTGTTTGTTTGTTTGTTTGTTTTTTGAGTTGGAGTCTCCCTCTGTCACCCAGACTGGAGTGCAGTGGCCGCTCCCAGCCACCGCAGCCTCGACCTGCTGGGCTCCGGCGATCCTTCCGCCTCAGCCTTCCAAGTAGCTGGAAATACAGGCGCGTGCTACCACGCCCGGCTAATTTTTTGATTTATTGTAGAGATGAGGTCT
>CAUYQG010255357.1:0-22604 GCA_963574415.1 Tarsius wallacei
GTTGAAATCAAGCATCTATATTCTTTTTTATTTTAAAGATGTGGGGTACAATTCAGGATTAGATATACAAATGTTCATTATTCAGGTACCTTTGTTGATAAGGTATGGCCCCTCCTCCCCTGACAGATTTCCACTACTGCCCATCCCGCCCCCACCCACCCCAGGCCGTTTTACACTACTGCCAATCCTTTTATTATTGTATTGCAATAATTGTTCAAGGTCCACTTATAAGTGAGAACATGTGATAGTTCTTTGTTTCTGTGATAAATCAGTGTTATAGACTCTAAGTCCATCCAAGTTGCTGTGAAGTTTATAATTGTGTCCTTCTTTATGACTGCATAATATTCCGTTGTGTAGATGTACCACATTTTTTATCTAGTCCTTTTTTGATGGGCAACACAGTTGGTTCCATGTTTTTGCTATTGTAAACAAGCATCCATATTCTTAATAATATATGTCAAATTGATCTATCATAGTTCAAATCTCCCAGAGTAATTACATTTTTCCAAAACTTCTTTGAACTTCCAAATGCTTTCAGCTTCTCTGTTAGTCATATTATATTGTTCTGTTTTTTGGGGTTTTTTTGAGTTGGAGTCTCACTCTGTCACCCAGACTGGGGTGCAGTGGCCGCTCCTGGCCACCACAGCCTCAACCTGCTGGGCTCCAGCGATCCTTCTGCCTCAGCCTTCCAAGTAGCTGGAACTACAGGCGAGCGCTACCACACCTGGCTAATTTTTTTGATTTATTGCAGAGATGCGGTCTCGCCAAGTTGCCCAGGCGGGTCTCAAACCCATGGACTCAGGAAATCCATTCACCTCAGCCTCCCAAAGCGCAGGATTACAGGCTGAGCCACCGAGCCCGGCTTATATTGTTCTGTATATGAGGATTTTTGAATTTTTTTTTTATCATCATTAGTGGTTTTATCACCTTTTGATTAAAATTACCCTCCTTATACACACCATCGAATGTTTTGGCTTTAAATTCTGTTTTCTCTAATACTAATATTACTTTTTTATATTTGTATTTGCCTTGAATTTATTTGCCAGTATTTCCAAATATATATGTTTTAGGTGAGAAAATTATAGGTAGTACTTTACTGGGCTTCCCCTCTGATTGGGGAATTTAACTAATATACATATGCTTGTCTAATTAATATTTGGTCATGTTTCTACATGTACTTTCTTTCTGTCCTTTTTAAATATTTGCTTGCTGGCTTTTTCCTAAATATAAGTGTGTTTTTTGTTTGTTTGTTTGTTTCCGGGTTTTTAAATGTGTTTGTTTTACCATGATTTATTAGTTTTAGTTTGGAAAGAAAAATTCTACATTTATTCCTTAGGTAATCATTATAACATTTTCCAATCACAGTCTTAACTATGTTAAACAAGCCAGAAGAGTTAAGGGCAAAGTAATCATTTGTTAACTACCATTGATGGAAAATAAAATGCTTGTGCTTTATATTTTATTCATTTATTTCAAAGGGAAACCAAGTTTTGTAAACCATGTGGTAATTTAAAAATTATGTAGACTAATAATTTAGTCTAATGATTTTTACTAATAATTTAGACTAGTGGCCATTTGCAGTCACTACTTCTTTTGTTAAGAATTCTAGATTTGTATGTAACTTGTGTTATGATAAAGGTTTTTAAATTTTTGATTCACATTGCCTGGTTAAGGTGTTTTGAATTCATGCATATCAAAGAATGTTTTTTTGCTGTTGTTGTTGTTGAATTCACATATTGATAACTTAGCTGACTATAACATTCTTTCAAAGTTCTGTAATAAAAATAACAAAAATAAGAAGAAAGAAAGAGGAGATAGAAGGGGGAAGGCAGAAGAAAAATGAGGTTATATTTTGCTTACTATGTTTCAGGTACTATGTAAGCAGAATATAAGTGCTTTTCTAAATACTTTAAATGCATTAATTAGCCTAATTCTAACAATAGCCATATGAAAATACATGTATTATGTGAATTGTATTTTGATTAAAATGAAGCACAAAAATAAGGCTTTGCCCATGCTTAAGTAACTAATATTCAGCAGAGCTAGGTTTTGAAACCACGCAGTGTGGTTTTAGGCTTTCCAAGATCTTGACCATTAACATCTTTCTTTATATTCTAGCACTTGATAACAAAGAAATTAAAACATAATCAATATCCTTTTGTCAGGAACTTAGGAAACTTAAGTTAACATTTTTTTAGGGGGGGTTCATTGTTTTTCTTGATTTTCAGGTGATGCTGGATTTTTAAGGATTCATAAAAATATATCTAGGTATGGTTCTGTTTTCATAAAGTTGACCTGTACTTCAATGTACATTCTGGCTTTTGAGGCTGAGGTCATCCTTTGTTCCATGTGGTGGTTTTCTTTTTCATTTGATCATTGTTTTTGAACCATCCTTTCTATTTATAGAAGTTCTATTTATATAACTTAACCTATTGGATGGATCATCTATGTCTCTCATATTTTTATCTTCTTAATCTTTGAATTCTGAGTGAATATGTTTATCTTTTACTGCATCAATTAAGTTTACATCAGACTCTCTTCTACTGTTTAACTCCTCCATTTACCTGTTAATTAAATGATTATGTTTTCCATATGCATGTAATATTTCCACATTATAGGTTGTTAGATTACTTTCCTTTTACATGATGGCTCTTCCCCTTTCTCTCTGGACTTTAGTGATTTTTTTTCTAAGTAAAGTGTTTTTTATTTGTACTTATCCTACAGAGAAGAGCATAGGCTTGCTTAGTAGTGGCTTATAATCAAATAGAAGACTGAGAGAATTTATTTGGGTCCCTGCTCGAAAGCAGAAAAACAAGAAGCAGAGTGAAAACCATATTATAGTAAACTTGCATCATAGGTTCTGAAATTCATAGGTCTAGGGGAATTGTGGAGGGAAGTGCAGTCATAAATTATAGCAAAGAACTTCATTTCAGTATTTGTATGGAAGCCCTGCCAGAAAAGCCAGCCTCGGCATTACCCTGATCTCTCCAGGGTTGCAGCTTCTGGCATTTGAAACACATCCCATCTCAGCCACTTCCAACAACTCACTGCTCATTCTACTTGCCTCCTTGCTCAGGGGCCAGTCATGCAAAGTCTTCCTGCAATGTGCTGAGCACTGGGCTAATTACTGGAAACATAAGAGGGAACAGACTTTTCTTACTTTCAAGTGTCTAATGGAGGACACAAATGCAAAAACAGTGTGTTCCAACATAACATGGTAATGGAGATGATACGTGAATACTGGATACTAGAATGATTTAGAAGATGAACACATATTATCATATTATATTTACATCACATGTAAATGAAACTGTTTCTGTACAACTATTAGCTGGGTCCACTTTGATTGATCTTTGAATGTGTTGGTTCATTTATTTATTGGATTGATTTGGTTTGATATGGTTTCATTTGGTTTGGTTTGATTTTTTTAACTTCATTAGCCAACAATCAAGTCATTTTGTTCTTAATAAAGTGTAGCCTGTCTTCTCCTCTTTAATTAGTTTATGCCAAAATCAGGCTGACAAACTTTTTTTCTTCTCACATCTCTATACATTTGCATGTCTCAAGAGCTCACCCAAAAATGTTGCATCCAGTAAAGTCAGAAGTCCAGACACAATACAATCAACGCATTCTCTTCATGCATCAGTAAGTAAATTTGCACAGTAAAAAAACCATGATCACCAAAATATATCTAAGCCTGTATACTCTTTTCTTACAGTTTGTATGTACTATTACAATCCACCTTGAGCAAATTATTTAATAAGTTAAACATAAGTGTAAAAAAAAACCTCTTTGCATATATATAGAAATAAATACATATGATATATTCAATATAGATTATACATAGAAATACAGAGGGTGCCAAAAAAATGTATGCACATTTTAAGAATGGAAAAAACTGTATTAAAATTTTAATACTTAATATATAACTATAACAAAAGATGAATACAAGTCATGTTTGACTTCTGCAATTACAGGAAGTGCTCAGAGTGGTTACCATCAACATCCAGACACTTCTGATTACAGCAAACTAAAAGCAATACATCTCTTAAAATGTGTATACTTCTTTTTGGCAACCCCAGTATACATATTTTACACATAAAATATTATATACATGTAGCTATATCTCTGTCTACAGATGTAGGCATATACACGTATGTCAGTGCCAGTTTGAAATTTGACAATTTATTGGTGGGAACGTATATATAGGTATTTGCATGGGGGGGTCCATTCGTTGTGAAAACCATTATCCTTATAGGACAAGAAGGCAACCACCAGAAGACAAATCAGAAAGGAAGAGTGAGGGTGAAAACTCAAAGACTTGACAAATCACTGCAATAAGAGATTCTTTTCTCCATTTGCTGATGGTCTGTTTCTCCAGATTAATAGTAATCTGATACCATATGTTGAGTTCAACGCCTACAGCTCTTAGTGCCTGCCTTTTTCGGACTCAGCCTGCTAGGTCAGCGGCTTTAGCTGCTCTTGGCAGTGTTTTGATTCTTCACAAGAATTGTTACAGTAACTCTGTATCTAACTGGAGTTTCTTAGATAAACTTTCAGCTAAGAGCCTTTCTCTCTTCACTGGGATATCAGACTGCCAAAGAAACCAACAACGTTCATGTTTATTTTTATTTATTTAGATATTCGATTAGGATTTATAAATGCTCTCTGACAGCTTATAGAGAATTTTAATAAACTGTCAATCTAGTGTGATACTTATGTTTCCAAATTATATTTTTTTAGTATTTTTTAACTGATAATATTATTTGGAGTTTTGGACAGTATTTCAATAAAAATAGGATCACAAATGCTTAGAAAAATATCATTCTCTATACATTTTATCATAACTTAAAGCCTTTGCATAGAAACATTATTGCTTACCTTTTGGGGAGATTAAGATATAACAGACAAGTATATGCAGGACAAAATAACTGGAAAAAGCTAAAGGCCTCAATTTATAATGAATGTGCCCAGTTCATTTCTAATAAACAAGAGTCACAAAATGGATGAGCAAGTGGACAGTGTTTAGAGTTCCCTGGACAATCTCAGAAATACTTAATTTTATAGGAAAAATTATTTCCATATAAATTTAGATTTTTCTAATCACGGTTTTTGTGCCAAGTGAAGATACGTGGTCGTCCGAAAGGCTTTGAACTTTGTAATTTGAATCTTAGGAAAAAGGAAGGGGGAACAACAGGTAGAGACAATGGCTTCAATATTTTCAGGAAATATTCACCTCAACCTAACATGAGTGTACTGACTTGGAAAGACAGATATTCTCTGAGACAGTTTTTGAGAGCTCCTGGGGTTTAAAAATACTGCTTGGAGAAGTCTATTCCTTATATTATCTCTAATAATTCATTTAGGGAAAATGACCTTGTTGTGCAACTCTGTTTGGAACTGTTAATTAAAATTAACGAGGATCTTGCTGTTTTGCACTGGCTTGTTTCTTAGATCAAGCTAGTTTAATCTGGACTGGTCTGACGTCCTGCTTGGACAGGTTTGACAATCTGCCAAGAAGCCAGCAATAGGCTGGGGAAGGTTAGAATCTGAGCTGCCAAGTAGCAGAGTCCTGGAAGTTGAATTTGGGACATGAACAACAGAAAAGAGAACCGAAGCTCAGAAGTAAAGGTGGCGAAAGACACTCCCTCTGTATCTGAAAGACCTCTATGCGTTGACATTCAGAAAATTTCAGTAATTAGCTATAATTGTCACTGAAAAATATGCAGACTCAAGCAACACTGAATTTTCAATGTCAGGGACCTGCATTATGCTCTCTGCCTATGCTCTCTGCCTATGCTGTATCTTTAAAATAATAATAATAAACAATTAGGTTTGTTTTCTATAAGGGTCTCAAGTTTTGGTTGTAAGATCAGGGAATATTTCACTTTTGAAAGATATTTTCAGAAGCGATTTTTTGAAACAACTTCCTGGATTTCCTGAAGACCTACAAATGATATGTAAATTATACTTGGCAGATAAAGATATTTCACTCACACAGGAGGGGAAAGTAGCAAATTTAGAGGGGGCTATAACAAGCCTCAAATATCACCGTGTTTTTTTCCAGATCAACACATGCTAGTCTCTTCTCCTGGCCAACTACAGAAGGTAGTATTACATTGTTGACATTTATATTATATTAAAAACTTGGGAAACAGAAGTATTCACAGAAATATTTCCTGACTATTTAGTGGTCATACTTTAATAAATGTCTTCCTTTTATAATATTGCTTATGTTCAGTCTCTCTATGTGACTACTAATTAGTAATAAAATAAGGGGAATGTTGTTAAGATATACATCTTTCCCAAAAATGATAAATGGATCCAACATAATTTTAATCCAAATCCTGCAGGATTGTTTTGTTGTTGTTGTTGTTGTTGTTGTTGTTGTTGTTGTTGAAATCTTCAAGCTGACTCCAAAATGAACATGAAAAGGCAAAGGCATTAAAGCAGCAAAAATAATTTTGAAAACAAAAGAGCAAAGTTGGAGGAACAATACTATCTTACTTCCAGACTTTCTGGAGTAGGCTACAGTAGTCAAGATGTAGTATGGTATTAGAGAAACGAAAGATATATAGATCAATGGAACAGAATAAAGTATCCAGAAATAGACCTGCATATACATGGTCAATTGATTTTCAATAAAGGTGCAAAAAATCTTTTCAATACACAGTGCTGGAACAATTAGCTATTCATATGGATTTTTTTTTAAATCTTGAGCTCTACTTTGTATCCACAAAAAATAACTCAAAATGGATTATAAATTAACATGTGAAACCATACAATTTTCAAAATAAAACAGAAGAAAATCTTTATAAACTTGAATTATCCAGAGATTTCTTAGGCATGACACCAAAAGCACAAATCATAGAAGAACAAAAAGACAAATTGGATCCATAAAAATTAAGAATTGCTTTCAAAAGACACTAGTAAGAGAATGAAAAGACTAGCCACATACAGAAAGAAAATATTTGTAGTACACATATCAGATTTTTTAAGGAACCGTATATACATAACAAAAAAAATCTCTCAAACTTCAATAAGAAAGCAAACATTTTGATAAAAACAAATGAATAGGCCAGGCTCGGTGGCTCAGTCTGTAATCCCAGAGCTTTGGAAGGCCAAGGTGAGTGGATTGCCAGAGCCCGCGGGTTCGAGACCAGCCTGGACAACTTGGTGAGACCTCATATCTACAATAAATCAAAAAAAAATTAGCTGGGCTTGGTAGTGCACGTTTGTATTTCCAGCTACTTGGAAGGCTGAGGCGGAAGGATCACCAGAGCCCAGCAGGTCAAGGCTGCGGTGGCTGGGAGCGTGCCACTGCACTCCAGTCTGGGTGACAGAGTGAGACTAGAACTCAAAAAAAAAAAAAAAAAGAATATTTACTTCACCAAGGAAGATACATGAATTGCAAGTAAATATATGAAAAGCTGTTGTCTTTGGGGAAACACATTAAAACTATAATCAGATACCACTAGATGCCTATTAGAATGAGTAAAAAAAAATTTAAGTTCTGGTAATATAGTGGAGCAATACATTAATGGTGAGAATACAAAACAATGCAGTAAGTTTATAAAACAATTTGACAATTTCTTAAATAAAAGAAATTCATTGTCAGTAATCTGATTCCTAGGTATTTATTCAAGTGAAATGAAAACCTATAGTCACACAAAACCTCTGTAAATGCTTGTAGCGCTTTCTTTGTAATTGCTAAAAACTGGAAACAACCCAAATGTCCCTCAATGATGGAATGGAGAAACAGACAGTGGTACAGTCATACAATGGAATACTACCCAGTAAATGAAAATAAATAATGACTGATACAACAACTTGGATGATTCTCAATGTATTGTGTTAAGAAAAGAAGCCAGTCTCAAAAACCTATGTATGGTATGATTTCATTTGTATGACATTCTTGCAAAGGCAAAACTATAGGAAAACAAAATAAATCTAGTGGTTGTGAAAGACTGGGAATGGGGAGGGGGGTTTACTGCAAAGGGTCCTGAGGGAGTTTGGGATACTAGCACTGTTCTATAGATTGTGGTGGTGATGGTGGCAGTGGTTACACAGCTATATGTGTTTGTCAAAGCTTGCAGAATACTATGTTACTAAGTAAACAGGAAGAAACAATAGCATTGGGAAAGATATTACAGAAAGGAAGACAGAGGGCAAACTTCAGAGCCATTGAGGAGAAACGAAGTGTAGCTGAGCTCGAGACATGGGTGACCCAAGCCAGGGTGAAGATCCTATGGCAACCATTTGTGACCTTAGGCCTCTGATACATTAGGGGTCTTGACCCAGTGTAAGTTACTTAACCTCCGTAAGCCTCCATGTCTTCTATGAAATGCAGACACATAACATCTGCTTTATGGGTGGCTCTTTGGCTAAATGAGAAAATGTACATGCTTTATCTTAGCTTAGCAAGTGGTATCTGTAGCAGGTGCCTTGGTACTCTGAGTCACATTCCCTGCCCCACCTCTGATTTCAGCCACAGTTGGGGTGGACTAGATTTGCGTGTTTCAGACTTGGACACAGTGACAACGCAAGCAAGTGCCTCTGCACTCCCTGCATTCTGCCCCAGGTCCTGGGAGCACTGCTGGACCAACGATGTTGGAGATTCAACCCTCAACAAACTGTGGATAGCCACCAGCATCTTGTCCTTCAACAAGAGAATCATGAAGGTTCTAACCAAGTAGAGACCCCTCCTTCACAGCAGCCACCACTGTAACAGACCCTCATGTTGTCTTTCTCTTCCCCAATATCATACTCCTTACTCCTCTGTAGCCTCCTGAGACCACCCCCTCAAATTTACTTTCCCAATGCCTCATTTCAGATTCTGTGTTCAAGAGAACCCCCACTGAGGCAATAACTACTACCAGAAAGCTGCACTTTTAAATTGTGTGTGATGACTTCATGAAATGTCCATGACTCATGTCTCCACCATACATCTCTTTCCAGTTAGCACTCTTTATGTTGGGATTTGTAGCTTGCCAAGCACCTGTATCTGTATGATCCCGTGACTCCACACTATCACACAGCCGTGGACGGTGGAGTTTATAAATGCAGACCTACTTTGCTTCCTGTCACTTGTGTCATATGCTTGTCCTACTCTGGGCTCTGATTCTCTTTACTAACCCACACAAAAAGTCTCTGCTTTAAAATGGGTGACATCCCGTCCTCAGATCTCCAATCCCTGCTTCTTCTACCACACGCTTGGTTCCTCCTCATCCACCATACAATTACATCACGGAGCTTCTCTGTAAAATGTGTGGGGGTGACCCCAGGGGCTCCCATGCACAGCCTCACTTTCAGTGCTCACAGGGAGCTTTCAATAATCCATAAAAAATAAGAACACAGAAAGCACTCATGGACTGGAAGGAAAAACATAGACATGACAGTAGCCTGCCCCATCCTAAAAGATTAATACCTTAGTTTCTCCTAACACCTCTTTTTGCTGTTTCCTCTACCCTTTACTCCCATTCATGGTTGTTTGGAAAACTGCTTGTAGCTATTTGCAAAAACTACTTACACTATCAAAGAAAACTTAACCCTAGACTGTATAGCAAATAAGCCCCATTGTAACAAGATTTAACAAACAGAAAAGCAGTCTTGAAATATTGTTGTATCCGTTCAAATGAAATTATGATCTATATATGGCACTCCACATCTGGTTATGACACCAGACTGTGCTTTTGATGGTTTTATAGCTTATACTAATGCTGTCTAATAGAACTTTCTGTGGTGATGGAAAGGTTCTATATCTGTGCCGACCACTGAGCCCTTAAAATGTGACTAAAGCCTCAGAGGAACTGAACTTTTGACTTCCCTCCATTTTAATTCATTTTAATTGTAATAGCCATGTTTGGCTACTCTTATCTACCTTAGAGACAGCCTTATAGTTGCATCACCAATTATTACAGAATTTAAATGTGTATCTCCTAAGAGGACTCTTTTTTGTTTTGTTTTATTATTTGGTTGAGATTGGCATAAGAGGATTTTTCTGGAAAGTATTGGTAACTTGAATGTTAATCACTTTGAGTGTGATTATTAGTACATAGAAATATATTCATGCTTTTAAGTGTATTAACATTCCAAGAGTCACAAACAAGACATCTTTCCCTTTAAAAATTAACAACTTAAACAAACAAAAGCTAAAGGCCTCTTGAATAGGAAGACTTTCCTCAAAAACTGAATATATAATTTGATACTAACCTCCAATCAATTTAGCCATGGCACGATACATATATATTTCAAAATAACATGTTGTACACACAACAAATATGTACAGTGTTTAATGTAAGTAAATTGATAAAACTATAAAATAAAGTCTTAATCACCCTGGTCCACTAAAGCTGTAATCTGAATGTCAAGTGACTTTGTTATAATTCAACCACCTTAGACCCCATCTCTTTGCATTCTCAGCAACATCAGCTATGACTGAAGACATCTTCCTTCCAGAATGTCTCCTCTCCTGCTGCTTGGAGCCTTTGTTTCAATCCTCTCTTCCTGACCATTTTTTGTCCCATTCTTCCTTTGGTTCCTCTGTCTCCATTACTCAGGTTTCCCCCTTCGCCTTCCACACTTTTCATGCGACATCTCTTGAAAACAGAATTTGTCCGTTTCTGCAATTTAACTCTCAGCTCTAGGACAATGATTCCAACAACCTAGCCCCTTCTATAAATTTCAGATCATGTTCAAGAACTCTCTGGGCATGAACTTCTCACTCCATTTAACATCCCTGAAGCCTGAACTCATCACCTGTCTCCCATAAATAGGCTCTCAGCCTACTGGTCATGTACACCAAGAAAACCAGTCATCTTTGATTCCTCCTCTGATAACAAATAAAGTGATCAAATCTTTTGATAGCAATAAAATAGCCAAATTCTCTCTTTCCTTCCTATCACCACCACCTTATCTCAGTTCCTAGACAAATGCAGAGTCTTCCAGTTAGTCTAAATCTACTTTTCCTCCCTTCAATAAAATGTGCACTGTTACAATCTCAATCTTCCAAAGTGATTACTTTTGTCTTACTCCCCATCAAAATCTTCAATGGATATCCATGGCTTACGCAGTGTTAAGTCTAAAGCCCTCAACTTTTCACTCAAAGCCCTTTCACTCAAAGCCCTCATTTTTAACATTGTTGGGTGCAGTGGCTCACACCTGAAATCCCAGCCTTTTGGGAGGTAGAGGTGAGATGATTGCCTGAGTCCATGTGTTCTAGGCCAGCCTGGGCACAGGGAGAGACTTCATCTCTACAACAAATCAAAAAATTAGCTGGACATGGTGGCACACAACTATAGTTCCAGCCACTTGGAAGGCTGATGCGGAAAGATTGCCTGAGCCCAGCAGGTCGAGGCTGCAGTGGCCATGAGTGTGCCACTGCACTCCAACCTGGGCGACAGAGTGAGACTCTGACTCAAAAGATGAAATGAAATGAAATTAACCCTGTCCTCTCTACCATTACTTCTTTCCTAATGAAAATTCTGTTCCTCCATCCAGATTGCAGTTTCTAACTTCTAAGTTTCTGTCCCCAGAGCCTCTCCCCAACTTCCTGCCATGAATGCCCTCTCTGTCCCATGCTTATATCCAACCCTTGCCTATTTCAGGTCTTAGCTCCTTTCAACCTTCTCCGTGTGCTCCTGCAGGTGTTAAACCTCTTCTGATCTTCAAGAGCAATCACCCAGATCACCTACAAATGTTGTCGTTTTTTGTTAGTTGACTGTGTGTGTGTGTGTGTGTGTGTAACTGTGTGTGTAAGGGAATCAAGATACATATAAAACCTTTGAATTGTATTCAATAACTGTTAACTATTATTGGTATGATTACTCTTATTATTGCTACTACTGGTAGTATACTAGTATCCTAGCATAATCGTCTTGAAATTAGTATGTTCTCAATAAACACAAACGCTATAAAATAATGTCTATGCATGGATGCATTGCAAAGCAATTCATTGCAGCATAGAAACGAGTAAGTGATGAAGGGGGCCTTAACTAATTATTATGAGTTTCAAAAATAAATTTTGCATTAAAAAATCTTTTATGAAAAGCTTTATCCAGTTTCTGTATACATCCAAATTATAATATATTTAGTCTCTTCTCAGGGATAACAGCCCTCCTCCTACCCATCTGTCATGTCAGGTTGCACTGAGCAAATGCTAATCTACCTTTTTGATATACCATTTGACAATTTCTGGTTTCAGATATCACACGCAAGGTTGCACATCAGTGAATTAAATTTGAATCCATATTGTCAAGCGCATATTTAGAATAAAATTATGTTACATCTTTTAGATAAACTTAAAAAGTAAAGTTGTACATCAAGCGAGTGTGGGCATGTAACTTGAATGCAGGAGATAAAAGCAAGGCAAAAGAAGGCATTATCTTACTGGCTATGAAATTACTGAATCAACTCAGTTGATTTATGGAAGAAAGTCTAAGCAGCTTTGGTTGAACTTTTGCAGTACAACTTCTGGACGCCCCTCCTATTAATTCCTTAAATAAAAAGAGCATTCCTTTCATTCCAATTATCTCAGCTACACATGTTAAATATGCTAAAAGCTAAACACAAGCAATAATATTCCTGTCATTTTTTTCATCTGCCAGCTCCTCAGAAATAATTAACCTATATTGAGAGAAGTAATTCTTCACTCAAAATGATTTTTACCAATGCAAAGGAAGCAGCATGCAATAGAAATTCGTATAACCTAGTATTCGCTACAAAAATAGAACAGAAAAAGCACTAACAGCAATTTAGCTCAATACAAAGGAGAAAATTGCTGGTGTTTACTTTAATTTCATAGGATAAATTTATATTTCAGATTTGTCAGATTTTTTAAAGTTCTTTTTTATTTTAGAGACTTTTATAATTTTATTGTAATAAGAGTAAGAGTATTTGAAGATTTTTTTTTTTAATTTTTGAATCAGGAATATTGGTTTTCAATATGTTTGAATCCAAAAAAGTCAACATGATTTCTCACCTCTGTGTCAACAATAGAGGCAAAGAGTCGTGTACATAAGGAAGAACTTTAGTCCCTCATTGCTAGCTAGCAGGGAAGGTAGGTAGGTAAATAGATAGGTAGATAGATAGATAGATAGATAGATAGATAGATAGATAGATAGATAGATAGATGTATATATAGATAGACATAGATACATAGATATATAGATATATAGACGAAAATAGAGATAGAAACAAATTGTGATTAATATGATTCTCTACAATGCGACATCTCATACACAAAGGTCACCTTGGCTCACATATGCATTTCAGTGTTTTGCACCACAGAGTAAAAGCAGCTGACCATGACACCATAACACAACTCACCACAGCAGGCAATAAACGGACACTCAATGAAACAAGCACTGTCTTGGAAGTGTTGGTGGGAGGCTTTCCTTCCTTTGTGCATTTTGTACAAAGTCTGAAACTGTTTCTCCACTTCCAACTTATCTCCCTTCCCTTATCTTCTTAACACAGAAGTTTCAACCGTCTCTTACATTCACTGCCACTCAGTTACATTCACCTTCCCCCCACCCCCAGGGTGAAATCCAAAATTTACTGTATCTTTATTTTTTAAATCATTGCTTGTCTCCTTAACTGAATTTGTATTAATAATTAGGACTGTAATTTTTCATTATGCACTAGTTAGAAATTTGCACAGGTTTGAGTGACCGGCCTCAATTCTATTTTTCCATTTTTTTGACATGATTTTGCAAAATGTGAGGTTTTTCAGAAAAGCACGCATTATATGATAGCAAAAGCGATGTTTGTTTTCTGTTTTAGAATTTCTAAATAAAATATTTCATCCTTGACCTAAAAGCGATATTGCTTATGTTCAAATTTTAATACATAATAAATACTTGTTTCTAAGATCCTCCCAAGATATTTACAAATCTTCTCTCCATAATTTGGTCTAGCCCTGGACTGTGGAAACACCCTCAATACATTTAATTGACTTATTCATAAATCTAATTCGGTGCTATAGAGCACTCATCAAAAGGGTGCTCATCAGAATGATTTCTTTCAAAAATATTATTTGATACTAGTAATTGGTTAAGTCATTCAAGTTTTTTATTCTACCAATAATCTGTGATTTACAATGTTCTACCTATCTAATTACAGCACTGTGACTCATTGCTCCTGTTTCATTGTACAAGACTTCTTGTCAAAGATAAAAGGTTTTTGTTCACCTGTCATTTCCCTTTTCTTTGCCTTCTCTTCATTTCCCATGTTGGTCTTTGTCATGTGGACTTTGGGATGCTAGTCACCTGCCTGCTAGCTTGCTGACATATTTTTGCAAGTATTTTTGGCATATCACTGTACGCCAAGCTTTGCCCTTTCTCTTACACGGGCTACATACTTTAGCGCTTTCCCCCCTCAACTGAACTCTCCCATCTGTCTAATAAGCAATTAATTCTCTTGACAAAAAAAAAAAAAATAGGCATCAACGGTAGTTTTTAATATGTCAGTTTTTCTACATCAAGAGAATGTATTGGTCCAACTCGAGTGGTACTCCTTTAACTTTTTTTGTTTGTTTCTTTAGTTGATGAGATCAGTAGATCCTTTTTCAAATTAGGGGAGTAGTGTGTATACATTAAAAATAAGAACACTAGAGCCCAGCTTTCAAGTTCACATTCTCTTCTACCTTTTACTCACTACACAGTCAAATTATTTAACCTTCCTGGGCCTCAGCTTCCTCACAAAGTTGTGGATATATTTAAATGAGTAAGTCCATATGGGGCATTTATAACATTGCATGGCACATAGCAAGACTAAATAAGTGTATAAAAAATTATATCACTATGACTATTGTCTCCTAATATCACTGCTTTTATGACATGCCATCCCTTTATGCTTTTATACCGTGCATTTGTATTTTCATGAAGCACCCTTTGAAGTTTCACATACCAAGATGTGGCAAAGCACAGTTAACATTTTCAAACACACACATGTGCACACACATGTCAAGTAGAAATGTTTTAAAATCCTGTCAGCCACTCTACCATATCAAAACGTTGACTAGGAACCCAATGCAGTAGACTTAATAAAGTGAGATTTCGCATTGTTGGTTGACTCCTCCAAAACAGTCATACAATAGTTGGTAATATGAGGAAGCATGAATTTGAATATACTCTATGACTCATGTGTGGGAATAAGACATTTCATTAAATCATTAATTCACCGAGGAAATAAATAAACAGCTCTTATCCTGTACTAAGGAACACAGTGTAAGGAGCTGAGAGTACAAAGATGAACAAAACAGTCATGGTCCTTACTGTCTCAGAGTTTAAAATCTAGCAGAGAAAACATACAAAGAAAACAATGTAGCATAAGAGCTAAAAAATAAATCGTGCAAAGTTTTATGAGCGCACGGGGAAGGGCGGGTATATTTAGTCTGGTCAGTCAAAGAGGGCCACCAGAGGAAAGGGTGTCTAAATGAAGAGCTAAAAGGTGAATAGGAATTAGTAAAAGTCTGTGTGAGAAATTTCCAAGCAAAGTGAAAAGCATATGTGGAGGCTGCTGTGTCTATCGTAGATGACAAAGAATTAATTGTTTTCATTGTACACATCTATCCCTCAACTAGAATAAGAGCAGAAGTTGGTGTCTGGTTAGTGCACTGCTGTATTTTCATCTCCTAGAAAAGTGCATATACAATGGCATAGAGTAGGAACTCTATAAACATTCGTGAAATGAATGAATGAAAGTCAACAGCTCTGCTATTTTCCATTTATAGCTTCCAACCAGGAACTCTGGTTTGTTTAATCCAATGATTAAACTTGAGAGTTTGCAGAGGTACCATTCATGCATGTCAAGTATCTACTGTACAAATAATAGCACATGCTATCCTGTGTTCAGATCAAAAGCTATGGCTTACTCTTCAGTGTTATTAAGGGGCAAAGAGACAATATTATCTAAGGTAATTAAAAACTATATTAATGTATCTTGTCTTTCTATGAGGTTTATGAACAACCATTAAAATCCAGCTATACATACATATGTGGGTGAGGAATGTTCCAATGCTTGAACACTCGTATTTAGTGCAGCTTCTCAATTATCTCACCATCCCATTCATAGAATAATTGAAGAACGGACTCTTTCACCCCAAGTCTTAAATGCTGGTCAGAAAAACTTACATTCAATATTGGGTTAAAAATATAACAATTTCAGCTCTAGGTTCAAGACAAAAATTTTACTAGGATTCCTAAGTGAGTTGTCAAGTCTTTCAAAGGAACCGCAGTAAGATGAGTTGAAGCAAACCTAACAAATGAGAAAGGTAGTTCTAGGAATTAGTAATTCAGACGTAAGCAAGAACGGGAGAAACTGTGAACCAACAAATTTCTTTCTGGCATCTGTCTACTTCCCGATTCAGAAATTCTCTCTTCTCACTGCCCAAACCACCTCCTCCCACAAAACAGTCCTCGCTTCAGGCTGATTCTCTTAGGCAATACCTCAAACTCTCAGTTTGTTTCTTTATCCTCTTATCTTTCAAAAGCTCGGCTAAATGGGAGACTTCATTTCTATGTATTTGAAGTATTCGGGAAAGGCCATTTGACCCAGCAAATAGCATAGAATTGAAAGCCTAGTTCAAACAGCTACATGCTATGCTGTCCCTGGCAGTTGCATGGGCTCTCTGAAGCTCTGATGCTCATCAGTTATGACAGTTGCACCGTTTTCAAAGGAAAAAGAAGCCTCAGTTGCTATCACATTGGAAAAATGTAGTCAATGGCTTCATATTGGGAAGTTTATGATTACAATACTCAATGCGTTTTCCCAGCAATCTCCACCTTTTCAAAGAACATGAGCCCAAAGACAGAAAACACAGGAGATTCTCTGGCATCAGTAAGATAATACTAAGACTGAAGACTTTCAGAGATAGTTCTAACCCATGTTCCATTGGCAGCTACTACTATACCTGGTGTAATGTGGTACCCACAGAAGGTGATTAACAAACAGAAATTGCTAGATAACTAAATAGTTTTAAACCCATTATTGGACCAGGATTTATCCCAGAACTATGCATATATTAAGTGTTTAAATTTTTTTTATTTTAGATTCAGGGGGTACACTTGCATATTCATTACATGGACATATTGTATAGTGGTGGGGATTGGGTCTCAGGTGTCCCATTCTCCAGACTATGAACATTGTGCCCCATAGGTAGTTTCTTTAATTTTTAACTAAACAGAAATTGACCACTGCCTTATATATTTTCATATGCATTTGCCTTCTAAATATATTTGGAAACCTCCAATAGTGCTGGTACTTTCATTAGTATTTCCATTACTAAAATAAGCATTTCCTCTCATGTTTACATCGTTCAAATCAGGATACATCCTACCATTTATTGTGATGAATTAGTCTCTCTCTTCTTCCTGGTGGTACATAATTGATACAATCTTAGATTCACCAAAATGTAACATATAGAAAGGAGACAATGAATATTCAGTAAATTCTGATCCCTCAGCATCCATGAGAGGTTGGTTCCAGGACACACTCCTGGGAGACACCAAAATCCTGGGATGCTCATACCTTTTACATAAAATGGTAATGTATTTGAATATAACCTGTACACATCCTCCCAAATAATCTAAATCATCTCCAGATTACTTATAATGCCCAACGGTATGCAAGTAGTTGTTATACTGTATTGGGTTTTCATTTGTATTATTTTAATTATTGCATTGTTATTTTTTACTGATTTGCTTTTTTCTGATTATTTTCAATTCCCAATTGGTTGAATCAGGACTATAAAACCCTTAGATAAAGAGAGCCAACTGCACACAGTTTACTGGACCACGGGAATCCATTTGCTACTTAGATGTTTAGTCCCTGAGCATCAACTTTGAGGATATATAAAAGACATATATGAACAAGGTTTGTGTGTAAAAAGGAATGTGCTTCAAATGGCTCAAAGACCATTTCTAAAGCTATGTCAATAAATGAAGACATCAATCAAGCCTTCAAAAGAGTTGATATTCAAGTAGTTTTTGTTTCACTTTTTAATATTTTTAGCAAATTTTTAAAAATTAAAGTAAGTATATATTCATCTTACTTTATTTTAAGATTTTTCTCCCATCACCTGAAATAATTATAGGTCATTACAAAACATGGCTTTGAAAATCACTACCTTATATCACCATTATTTATCCAAAAAATGTCCAAAGTATTATGGCTCCTTTAAGCAATATCTAAACTGTCCATTTTACCCATATGATTTTGGTGAAATCATTTTGAAAACATTGATTGTATTGATAACAAAGGCACAGTAAGTTATTTAATTTTACAAATCTTTCATTATTTGAGTTAAATGCAAACATAGCTATGTGACTCACCACAGCATAATTAATGTTTCTGAATAACACAATGATCAATGGTGACTTTCATGTGCTCACCTGTAAGATATTGTCCAAAAATATAGACTCTTTTCCCTATATCTGGCTTCTCTGTTCCCCCTTCCTCAAGGAGTGGCCTCAAGGCTGGTCTCTGAAGGACATGCAGCTTCCCAGTAATGAGTCATGGGGCTCAGGTGACCTAGCGATCCTGAAAGTAGGTGTCACTCTTCATTGGTTTAATTGTAAATGTCATATAACAATTTGAATAATTAACCTGCTTGATTATAGAACTGCTTGCTATACTGTCCTGAGGTGCCCATCTCTTTACCGATTGACCACCATCAGAGCCTCCTGTAAGTTCTAATAGCCAATGTCTTTCCCTGCTGGACCTCCAGGTGACTTCTTTGGAATAGGTAAATATTACGCACAAGCCCTCTCAGATTTGAGATTACCTTTTCTAAGGGATTGATTATTTGTTCTCAAAATAACATTTCACTGGGAAGACTCAGACATCCTTATTGTTTTCATATGCTTTGGTTTTATATGTGTTGTCTGCCATCCTGGGTGCAGTCATCTACAGACCAGACCAGAGCATGTTACCTAAAAACAACATATAGCATAAAAACCCCAGTATAACTTCCCACATCTGTGCCAGTCAAAGAATATAATCAGTCCCAGGTGCTCAAGTCTATGATATTCCCTGTAGGCATGAGAAATGCCACATTGGACAGACCTGTTGCACCATGGGTTCTCATACTTAAAGTATCTGAGGCATCTCAGGATGGCACAGCCTGACAAAATCTGCAGCTGCTTATCACAGCATTCAATATAACTCTTATCTGGCTTAAATACTTCCCATGTGAAAGAAAAAAAAGATTTCGATAAAAACAGGGATAGTTCCAGGGATCCACAGGCAGTTCAAAAGCAAAATAAAATCCTACAAATATTAAAACAAGGAGAGTGTTTTCTCTCCTTTGCCCTAGAGAAAATCATAGGCAATAAACATAAAATTGACAAAAATCCATTTTAAAATGCTAATCTTACAAAAAGCAGTGGAAACAAACAAAATGTTTATCAATTAATGAATATATAAATAAAATATGGCATATCCATACAATGAAATATTATTCAATAATGTAATGGTATATCCATACAATGGATTATTAGTCAGTAATGTAAAGGAATGAAGAACTGATAGATGCTACATCATGGATGAACCTTGAAAATACGGTGCTAAGGGAAAGAAGCAAGTCACAAAAGATCACATATTGCATGATCCCATCTACATGAAATGTCCAGAATTGGCAAATTCATCTAGACAGAAAGTAAATGAGTGATTGTTGAGGACTGGAGATGGGTGACAGATGAGGAGGGACTGCTAATAGATACAGGATCTGGGGGGGAGGGGGGTGAAATGTGCTAAAATTTGACTGTGGTGACAGTTGCATAACTCTGAATATATTAACAGACATTAAATTGTACACTTTCAATGGGTGAATTGTATAGGATGTAAATTATAGGTAAAAGAATGTCATTTCAAAAGAGAAGGCAATAGCTTAAAGGGAAAAGTTTTTCCTCCCAAAATGACAAACACTTTACCCAAGGGCAGAGATAGAAACGCTCTACCACAAGAACTGAAAAATGAAAATTTGCAAAGGAAATAGAGATCCTTAGCAGGCATTTACTGCAGAGAACTCAAGATGAAGGCAGTTATCCACTTCTATTATCTGTGTTAAACAAATGATTCTAGTAACCAGAAAGCAATTATTGGGGCCTGAATAGGATTGCTAGATAAAAATACAGGAAGCCCAGTTAAATGTGAATCTCAAACAGTGAATAGATTTTTGGTTATAAGTATGTTCCCAAATATTACAAAAATATTAAATCAAAATTATAAAAAAATTACACATTTGGAACATACTGTACTGTACTAAAAAACCATGTGTTGTCTGTCTGAAATTAAAATTTATTTGGATTTCCTGTACTTTCTGTTGTTCTTAAACCTGGCAATCTAGTCCTGTGATTATTTATTTTTAGAGATATGTAGTGCTTTCTTGCAGAGAGCTCAGAGCAGTTGAACACAAAACCAGGCTGGGTTGAGGTGAGAATGGGAGAAATTTGTTCCATGCTCTAAATCAACCATTCATTTATTCAGTTACTTATATACCCAGCATTCTGCAAGACACTGAAGCTCCTATATAGGAAAGATGGACTCCCAACTCAGAGTCTGGCAAAGACAGACAAGTGAAAATGCACTAAAAATAAAGTATGATGAATGACAGAAGATGAAGAGAAGATACAAAGTGAGGAAATATAGGCAAAGACTCAGAGATGAACAAGAACACTACTAGTTTAAAGAAATAAAAAAATAACCATATAAAAAATTACAGCAAGTGCAGGATGGGGAAGAGATTATTTTAAAGAAATATAGAGAAACAAGATCATGTAGAGTTAGGTTGTTTTTTTTTTTTTAATAGACTTCACTTTTTAGAATAGTCTTAAGTTCACAGAAAAATTGAGCAGAAAGTATAGAAAGTTCCCATATATCCTCTGTTCCCAATACACGTACAGCCTCTCCCACTGTCAATATCTCACACCAGAGCAGCACATTTGTTACAACTGATAAACCTACATTAATAGATCATTATCATTAAAGTTCAGAGTTTATATCTTGTTCACTCTTAATTTGAAGTTGTACATTCTGCGGGTTTGAACCCAGGTATAATGGCGTGTATCCACCATTATAGTATATAGAGGAGCAGCATTGTCCTAAAAATCCTCTGTGCTCAGCCTATTTATCTCTCCCTCCCCTCTACACTTTGGCAACCACAAATCATATGATTTACCACCTCCACAGTTTTGCTTTTTTTAGACTGTCATATTGTTGGACTTATATAGTATATAGTCTTTTCAGATTGGCTTCTTTTACTTAGTAATATGCTAAAAATTTAAGGTTCCTCCACGTCTGTTCATGGCTTGAGAGCTCGTATATTTTTAATACTAAATAATAGCCCATTGTCTGTATGGATCCATGGGGAGTTTCCTTGATTTTGCAAGATCCTCCAACATTTGCTTAGTCTAACAATTGGATCATCTTGTCTGCCAACAAAAAATGTTTAGCAGTATTAAATGTTCAAGCAGACTGTAAGGTTAAAAATTCAACATACCCATTAGATTTAGAGAAAAAGATAATGGTCAACTCGACAAGTTTATGTAGAGAGATGGATCAGAATCCAGATTGCAATTAGCTGTAGACTCTATAGGAAGTAGGTCAGAGACAGGGGAATGAAGAATTAATATACACAACTCTTTCAAGGAACTTGTCTCCTGGAGCAAAGGAAAGAGTTAGTGCAAAGTCTGGACTGGAATGTGAGATTAAAAGAGGTGTTTTGGGTCTTGCATTTTATGCTTTCAGCTCTTATAGCTTACAGCTCTTTTCTCCCCAACTTTATTGAGGTATAATTGACAAATAAAAATTGTTTACATTTAAGGTGTACAATGTGATGCTTTGATTACATATGCATTGTGAAATGATTACCACAATCAAGTTAATTAACATTCCATCACCTCACATAGTTACTATTTTTTTGTGTATGGTGAGAACATTTAAGATCTCCATGCTAGCGGGGCTTGGTGGCTCAGCCTGTAATCCCACACCTTTGGGAGGCTGAGGTGAGTGGATTGCCTGAGCCCGCGGGTTCGAGACTCGCCTGGGCAAGCAAGACTTCACCTCTACAATAAATCAAAAAATTAGCCGGGCGTGGTAGCGCGCACCTGTAGTTCCAGCTACTTGGAAGGCTGAGACGGAAGGATTGCCAGAGCCCAGCAGGTCGAGGCTGCGGTGGCCGGGAGCGGCCACTGCACTCCAGTCTGGGCAACACAGTGAGACTCCAACTCAAAAAAAAAAAAAAAAAGATCTCCATGCTGTTTTCCATAATGACTGCACCAATTTACATTTCCACCAATAGTGCACAAGGATTTCCTTTACTCCACATCTTTGCCAGCACTTATCTTTTGTCTTTTTATAATAGCCATTCCAACAGGTGGCTGATATCTTATTGTGGTTTTGATTTATTGTAGAGGTGAGGTCTTGCTTGCCCAGGCGGGTCTCGAACCCGCGGGCTCAGGCAACCCACTCACCTCAGCCTCCCAAAGGTGTGGGATTACAGGCTGAGCCACCAAGCCCGGCTAGCATGGAGATCTTAAATGTTCTCACCATACACAAAAAAATAGTAACTATGTGAGGTGATGGAATGTTAATTAACTTGATTG
>CAUYQG010255359.1:0-11557 GCA_963574415.1 Tarsius wallacei
CTTATGAGTGAGAACATGTGATACTCAGTTCTTTGTTTCTGTGATACATCACTCAGTATCATAGACTCTAAGTCCATCCAGGTTGCTGTGAAGTTCATGATTTTGTTCTTTATGGCTGCATAATATTCCATTGTGTATATGTATCACTTTTTTTTTTATCCAGTCCTCTTTTGATGGAGCCCAGGAATTTGAGGCCAGTCTGGGCAACATAGCAAGACCTCATCTCTAAAAATATCAAAAAAATTATCCAGGTGTGATGGCACACACCTGTAGTCCCAGCTGCTTGGGAGGCTAAGGCAGAATGATTGCCTGATCCAGGAGGTCAAGGCTGCAGTGAGCCATGATTGTGCTACTACACTCTAGCCTGGATGACAGAGTAAGACCCTGATTCAAAAAAACAAAAAAAAAAAACAAAGAAAAAGAAAGAAAGAAAGAAAAATTTACTGCCTATAGGTCTAGAGGCTGGGAAGTCCAAGATCAAGGCATTCAGTTTCTGGTGGAGGCTCACTCTCTGCTTCAAAGATGGCACGCACCTTCTTTTTGCACTCTCACATGACAGAAGGTTCACTTGAGCCTCTTTAATAAAGGCACAAATCTCACTTATGAAGGTGGAGCTGTCACATCTGAATCACTTTCCAAGGACCCTCCCTCTTAATTCTACGGACTCAGACCGCAGCAGTGCCTGTTCCCTCTGCAGTGTGCCTTCTCCCCCTTTGACTGACAGAGCTTAAGCTCATGCCAGCTGGCCAGGGAGAGATACTCCAGTGTCTCAAACACAGCGATGTGAGGCGGATTTGGGGCTCAGAGGCCGTAAGCTGATCACTGGCATTCTCACCAAGAGCCTTAACACCTCCCACGGCCTGTCACAGTCCGGCCATGATGAAGATGAATGACATGCAGGGAAAGGCATTACTCTCTTTCCTGGCACACATCTGCGCATTTGTACCTAAGCTGTAGGTCAGGGTTGTATGGTTTCTCTAATTGTAATTCCTCCTGGTATGACAGAACTCACAAAGAGAAATATATCTTAATAGAATTATAATTACTATTAGTAACTCTTGGACTTCCCAGGAAGTAACTATGAGGGGGTCACAATTATGAACTTACAGGGAGGTACGCAGCTATTATAAGGAAGAAATCTAAGCAGACTCTGAAAAATTCCACCCATCAATCCTGGCTTCTGACAACTCTTTCTGGATGCTTGCTTATGATTCTTTAAAAACAAAAAACACTCACTTTTCTGCCTGCAGCAAAACATTGAAAGGATTCAGTGAAAAACAAAAACAAAATCCTTGACATTATTCTAGCTAAGTCCTGGCCCTTAAATGTCATCTCTCTTCCTGTGACCCTGTGAGATAAACAACCTGCAATTGTCAGCCTTTGGAATCTATTTCCATTATTCAAGCCGGAAATAATTACTCTTACAAGTACCACTTACCAGAAAGGAAAGAAAAGAAAGATAGAATGTTGGCTCCGTAATATTTCACATAGACAGAAATGATTTTTCCTGACTACTGTCTCATTCTTGTTCATTTAATGACCAACAGTCTATCTGGGGAACACTGACACGTGCCAACCCTTGAGCATGAGATGGTTTCGTGGAGACACATTCGTGCGAGTGTCAGGGTCTGGCCAATTCCAGGGGTCCTGGAAGAGCAAGGTCGTTTCCCTGTTGCAGCCACGTACTCAAGTGGATGAAAACTCTCAGAGTGGATGAAGCGTGCCATTGAAGGCAGCTGCAGGGCAGTCAGTAGTGCCCTGGGTTTGAAATCAGGAAATGTACATCCGAAACTTTGTCACTGGGTATACAAGGTGTTATGTGTGGCCCCAGAGATAGTCTTCAACCTATCTGAGCCTGTTTCCTCATTTATAAAATTGGAGTGATGCTTATCCTTCTGCTTGTTGTGACAATTAAATTGCCATAAAAGAGTCTGTTATAGAGCCAAGAACATATTAGGTACTTAGTAAAATTTACAAATATCTAAGTCTGTGTTGTTGTTGTTGTTGTTTTTGAGTTGGAGTCTCACTCTGTTGCCCAGGCTAGAGTGCAGTGGCACACTCATGGCCACCCCAGCGTCAACCTGCTTGGCTCCAGTGATCCTTCCACCTCAGTCTTCCAGGTAGCCGGAACTACAGGTGTGTGCTACCACATCCAGTTAATTTTTGTTTTATCGTTGAGACGAGGGCTCGCCAAGTTGCCCTGGCTAGTCTCGAACCCGTGGGCTCAGACAATCCACTTGCCTTGGCCTCCCAAATTGCTGGGATTACAGGCTGAGCCACTGAGCCCAGCCCTAAGTCTGTTGGAGGAAATATTTATCAAAAATGCTCTTACTTACATGAATTGTTACCTGTGAACTTTGTGTTCATAGATGAATATGGTTGCTTATTTAACATCTAACCAATTATGGTCTTTACGTTTGCCTGTGTCTAGCACATGTGTGTGTGTGAGGGTGGCATTAATGGAAAGAGTGTTTTGCTAAATGACCCCGTCTGCTGCCACTTTTATTCATGCTAAACCTTCCGGCCCGGTTCAACAGAGACAAGATAATTAGATCTACAGTCTCTGCTACGCACTGACTGTCCATTTTCATTTGCTCTGAGTAGCTGTTTGCATGACTGTAACAGATGCACTTATTTATAAGATCTCCTCACCCTCCCCTCTTGTTGGCTTACTCGTTCAAGAAACACTTACTGTGCTTTCCCTACAAGCCCAGCACAGGCTAGACACTGTGGCTTCCAAAATAAATACAACGTGGCCGCAGGGAACTTACAGTTAAATGGCAGGACAGACATCTGAAGCCAATAAGGATACACTGTCATAAGAGTTATTCTGGAGCTCTTGGTACCAGTCAGGATGTGGCTGATTTTGCCTGGGGTGTCAAGAAAGTCTTCCCGAGAATTAAGACATTTGAATCAGCTCTTGAAGAACGAGGAGGTGGGGAAAGGGATCCCAGGCAGAGAAGGAAGCCTGTGCCTAGCTGTGGAGTCCCGGAGATGCTGACACCATCCAGGAACCGTGGGGAGGGCTCCATGTAGCTGAAGAACAGGGTGCATGGTGGGAAGGGCTGAGCTGAAAGGGCAGCATGGGGCCAGCATGTCAAATGCCACGCACACCAGAGTGTGGAGTGTGGATTCTGTTCTCTTATCGAGGAAGAGCTTCCAGAAGTTTCCAGTGTGGGGATCCCATGTGTGCCTTAGAAGTCTCACCGTGAACCAGAAACAGGCAGAAGGGCAAGTTTTGGAATAATTTGACATTTCATATTAACTTTGAGATGCACATAATAGACTTCTGTTACAAAGATCTAGTTTTTAAAGTATATTGCAGCATTATTTACTTATTTATTTTTTCATTTTGCTCTCTCTCTCTCTCTCTCTTTTTTTAAGAGAGTCTTCCTATGTTGCCCAGGCTGGTTTTGAATTCCTGAGCTCAAGTGATCCTCCCACCCTGGCCTCCCAGAGTGCTGGGATTACAGTAAATAATAGTAAACCTGAAACAGAATTCATGTGTCCACCGAGAGTGACATGGTAAAAATAAAATATCGTATGGATATGCACACACAGTGGAATACTATGCAGCTCTTTAAAAGAACACATTAAATCTATATGTTTTGGAAACATATAGAAATTTGCCCCAGAAATGTTAAGATTTTTTTTTTTTAATTTTAAGGATGTGGGGGTACAATTAGATTTTTTATGTTTAGGTTGTAGAACAGTATGAGTGAAATGATACCAGGTCTGTAATAACAAATAAATAATAACATCACTTACACTTAAATTGTTACACTTATAAATATATATGCATGTATATACCTAAACCCTTACTGGATAGACAGAAAAGAAAGCTTTCAAGATGAGGTGGGTAGTAATGCCACTTTAATGTTTTGTTTAACACCTTTTTGCAAAGTTCAAATTTTTTGCCAGCAGCATATAATACACATTTAATATTTTGTTTTTGAGTTGGGGTCTTACTCTGTTATCCAGTTGTAGTGCACTGGCATGATCACAGCTCATCACAGCCTTGACTTCCTGGGCTCCAGTGATCCTTTCACCTCAGTCTCCAGAGTAACTGGAACGACATGTGTGCACCACCACACCTGGCTAATATATATGTATATTTTTTTGTAGAGATGAGGTCTCACTATGTGGTCTGGTCTCAAGCAATCCTCCCACCTTAGCCTCCCAAAGTGCTGGGATTACAGGTGTGAGCCACCATGCCCAGCCTTAATATTTTAAAAATTTGTGTAAAAAAACTTTAGAGAAATGTGCAAGCTTTTTTGGGGAAACTTACTGGTACTAACAGCCTCTCTAGAAATAGAAACAGTGTGTCTACACAATAACGCAACACAGCACAGTGACTAGAGTGTGGGCCCCTGGCCTCCAAACCTGGCTGGGCCACTTGTTAGCTGTCTTCCCTCAGGCCACTGACCTAGTCCACTTCAGGCCTCAGTTAACTCCCTGCCTGCAAACAGAGATAACCAGCGTGCCTGTCCCCTAAGTTGTTGTGAGGATTAAGTGCCATAACACCTGGCATAGAGTAAATGCTTACACTGTTTCTGCAAATAAAATTAATTCTGTTTCCCCTTTTCAGTACTGATGACTCTTATTCCTGTTTTGTTTCATATCCTATGACTCAGAGTTCCTGCTTTAGTTGGCTTCTCTTCATTGGAAGAACAGAGATTCACTCAAGGGCCTTTAGGAAGAATCGAGTTTATTATAAGGATACAGGTAAGTGCAGAGTATTTTCACCTTCACCATGGGTGGGGACTGGGAGGTTCTGTCAGAAGGAGACAAGGCCTAGGAGTTTCTCTTGATCGGGTAACTAAGGGCGACAGCCACACCCTACCTCCTGAGGTGGATTCTTGGACTGTGTGCCCATTGGAAAGGAGGGTGGGCTGATGAGCCGGGGAGCCTTGTAGGAAAGGCAGGTGCTCAAAGGCAAAATGAAGCTATCTCCAGCTTCACATGGAAACCTGATTGTGAGAGTCGATAAACTGTGCCAGTTTCAATTCAAGCATCTGTCCTCTTTGACATGGAGGCAAAGAAGCATTTGTGACTACTCAGATTCTTTCCAATTAGTCAGTATCACCAGACCCTCAACAGTATGAGAATATTGGCCAAATGAAACAGAGTTGCCAGCAGATCAGATTACGGTGCCAGCTTCTGGTTGCAGCCAAGATGGAGTAGGTGCAGCCCACACAGCCTGTCTCTGCCATTGATGATAATGAAAAAAATCTGGATAAAGTGCAAAAGGCCACGTCTCCAGGACACTGAAAATTAAACAAAAACAGGCAGATCTGTGATTGTGGAGGGGACTCAAAACCTGCAGAAATCACCCACCTGAGTTTGCCAGATTTTTTTTTTTTTTTTGAGACAGGGTCTCATTCTATCCTATGCTCATGCTATCCTTCCACCTCAGCCTGGAAGTAGCTGGAACTACAGTTGTGTGCCACCATACCCAGCTAATTTTTTTATTTTTTATTTCTTATTGTAGGGAGGAGGTCTTGCCACGTTGCCCAGGCTGGTCTGGAACCCATGGGCTCAGGCAATCCTCTTGCCTCCGCCTCCCCAAGTGCTGAGATTATAGGCATGAGTCACCATCCCTGGTGAGTTTGCCAGATTTTTTTCTCTTTACTCTCATGGTTTTGCCTTGAAAGTGCGTTGCAATCATTGAGCTATACCACTAAAACTCAGAGAGAAATCCGAAATTCTGAGTCAAAATAATCTAGAAGAGGGGCTTTTACTGTCTAAGGAGGGTGTAAACATGTGAGGAAGATGGAATCTTTATTTCTATTTCTTTCCTGGCTTTGCCTAAGGGCCAACATCTGTTGCAGAGCTCTGTGGCAGGGGCAGGACACGCAGTCACAACTCAAGAAACCCCACGTTTCCGGCCAGAGGAGTGGGGATAAGGACCCCATGAGCTAGTGGGGGTGGGGAGAAAATCATGGCAGAAGTGGGTAAAGGGGTTCCATCATCACGCATGAGCCCACGCTAAATCTGGGCTCCCTTTGAACTACCCATGCATGGGCAGACCCCAAGTGGCACTGCACGGCTTTGGAAATTGAGCAGAGGTTGGAGCCACTACCCACAGAAAACAAGGCCGAGCTTCTGATCTGAGCCTGACTGAGTTGAAAGCCTGATGAAAGAAAGAAGGAAAGAGGGCAGAAGAAGGGGTGAAGGGGAGAGGGGGAGGTGGGATGGGGGAGGGGTAGGAGAGAGAAAGTGAGTGGCAAACATTAGGGCAGACCATTGTTTTGGGCTGGGCTGCACACGCCCCATCGGACCAGTACAAACCAAACTGGAGTCACTCATGCTAAATGCCACAGAATGAAACTGAAACTTTAAGGAAGCAGATAGATACCCAAATAGACCAGTTTTCCTTGAAAACAGGAGATCTTCAATCCGCATGAGTCACAGAATTAAGAATTATCTGCTTTAGGCTGGGTGCAGTGGCTCACACCTGTAATCCCAGCACTTTGGCAAGGGGATTGCTTGAGCCCAGGAGTTTGAGACCAGCCTGGGCAACATAACAAGAACTTGTCTCTATGAAAAACAAAAACAAAACTAGCCAGGCGTGGTGGCCTGTGTCTATAGTCCCAGCTATTTGGGAGGCTGAGGCGGAAGGACGGTCTGAGCCTAGGAGGTTGAGGTGCAGTGAGCCGTGATCATGCCACTGCCCTCCAGCCTGGGCAACAGAGTGAGACCCTGACTCAAAAAAAAAAAAAAAAAAAGGATTATTGGCTTTAATTCTTACAAAAAGTAACCTGAAGTAACGTGATGTTAACCAGTCCTTTTTTGTTTTTGTTTTCCCATTGTTCTGTTTCCTCGTTCCCCATTGCCAGGTGCTATTCAGTCAAATGGAGGCTGCCCCATTCGGAAATTGTAAATAAAGGCCAGTTAGATCTACAACTAAATTTGTTGTTGTTTTGTCTTTTGATGAAAATGAGAGAGAGAGAGAGAGAGAGAGAGAAACACAAACTAAAGAGGAAAAAACCCTCAACATTCTAAAGAAGTTTTTGGTAAGATTATGAGGCCAGTGTTATCCTGATAATCCAACCAGATAGACTTTACAAGAAGAGATTAATATCCTCATGAACACAGAGGCGAAAACCCTTAAGAAAATGCCTCCAGTCTGTATGTCCGATGTGATTAATCTGATGAATCACAATAATTGCTTTTTATGAAATATCTAAAACACTGGGCATAGCTTCAGAATTAAGACTTATGAATGCCTACACTTTAGTAATGATTTTCGATTTGTATTAATATATTCCAGTTTTCTCAGAGAAAATCCACAAAGCTACAGATTTGTTACCTCAATTCATTCTCTTTTTTTTTGAGTTGGAGCCTCATTCCGTTGCCCAGGCTGGAGTGCAGTGGCACACTCATGGCCACCCCAGCATCCACCTGCTGGGCTCTGGTGATCCTTCCGCCTCAGCCTTCCAAGTAGCCAGAACTATAGGCGTGCGCTACCATGCCCAGCTAATTTTTGATTTATTGTAGAGATGAAATCTTGCCAAGTTGCTCGGGCTGGTCTCAAGCCTGATGCCTCAGGCAATCTCCTCCCCTCGGCCTCCCAAAGTGCTAGGATTACAGGGTGAGCCACTGAGCCCAGCCTCAACTTATTCTTGAAATATACGCCTTTTCTTTAGAAAATAGGAAAAATAGCCGGGTGTGGTAGCTCCTGCCTGTAATCCCAGCACACGGGAAGGCTGAGGCAGGAGGATTGCTTGAGCCCAGGAGTTCGAGACCAGCCTGGGCAACATAGCAAGACCTCACTCATCTCTACAAAAAATCAAAAAATTAGCCAGACGTGGTGGTTTGTGCCTGTAGTACCGACTACTTGTGAGGCTGAGGAGGGAGGATCACTTGACCCCAGGAGATCAAGGTTGTAATGAGCTGTGAGCATGCCGCTGCACTCCAGCCTGGGCAACAAAGTGAGACCCAGTCAAAAAAAAAAAAAGAAAGAAAAAGAAAAAGAAAAGAAAAGAAACAGGGAAAATAGATTTATCTTTATACTGATAAGGTTTGCTAGCCTCTTAAGAAAATTATATTTTCCTTCTTACAGAGAACATGCCAGAATGGGCACATGCTGTCAAGGATTCCACCACCTCTCTCTGGCAGCTTGACCCCCTCCCTTCCAGAATCTACCTTCTTGGTTGATGCCCACAGGGACACTACTGACAGCCTCAAGTTGACAGGCAATTCTCATGCATGGAGCCGGAAACTGTCCCTAAAACCCCCTAAGGACCGCACCAAGGTAATTGACAGAGGTTTTAATTTGTGTCTGTCTCTTGCTGCTGTGTTTTTCCCTCTGTTGGTATCAAGGAAACAAGATTCTGCCTTTCATTGCTTCAGGGATTCATTAAAAACTTCGAGGCCGCCGGAGCCCAGCAGGTCGATGCTGAGGTGGCCGTGAGTGTGCCACTGCACTCCAGCCTGGGCGACAGAGTGAGACTCCAACTCAAAAATAAAAAAAAAGCTTCAAGGCCGTGGAGCCAAGAGCAGAAATCCCAGGCGTCCGGAAGAGAACGCCCACCCCACCGTGGCTGGGAAAGGCTTTCAAAAGGTGTTGAGGGATGGAGGGGTTCCAAGGTTTGGGAGAGGCAGAGGCGGAGAGGGGTGCCGTGAGCTTTTCCTGAGATGGGGGGGGTGTGGTGGTTTGGGGGTTTCTGTTTTTGACATCGCGGTGGGGGGGCGGAGAAGGTGGGCGGAGGGCAGATCTGGAGAATGGGTGCCTGCACCCACGTGGGAGCAGCAGTGCCATCCGGTGGATGATGTTGTGGACGGTGGCATGAGTGGACGGTGGCATGGGTATGACCAGGGCACCGTGGTCACAGCTGGCTGCAGGGGCTCTGCTGCATTGAGCTGTTTCCATCTGAGATCCGAAGACTCTGATTTATCATTCCTGGAGGTTTCTTTAACCTGGCACTTAGAAACCCACAAAAACAAAGGAATTAGCCGGTAAGAAGCAAAGCCACAGTGTGGCTTAACCATATACAGATGCAGTAAATGTGTAATTTAAGCAGATAAGCACCCTAATCCCACACATTTGTATTACACAGGTGTGGTCTTCTGCTTACTGCCAGTCTCCGCATCTTGCAGAAATA
Organism: Tarsius wallacei; assembly: GCA_963574415.1. Lineage (NCBI taxonomy): Eukaryota > Metazoa > Chordata > Mammalia > Primates > Tarsiidae > Tarsius > Tarsius wallacei. The sequence goes on from CAUYQG010255359.1 coordinate 9,108, forward strand.
ATAGCCTTCTCACTTTCTTATTTTTCTCTTCTTTTAAAAAAGTGATTCAATGTTTTATTGTTTTGCTTGCTCTTTTGAAGAACGAATGAATAGTTTATGTTTTTCTTTTCTTTTTAATTTCTACTTTTTTCTACTCTGTCCCATTGAACAATATGCATTAATTTGTTCCTTTTCTAAATCTTTCAATGAGAGCTATCTTATATGCTCTTTTATCATTAATATATTTATTTAGAGAAACATATTTTCTTCTGGGTAAAATTTTGCACTCATGAATTTTGATGGGCAGGACTTGTTTTCTAATTAGTGTGTGATTAATTTTCATGGCTATTCTTTGTGACTCCATGGCTATTGTGGGGAGTGGTTTTAAATTCAATGGGGGGTATTTGTTAAGGCTTTTTGCAATAATATGCAAAAAACAATAATACTGGAAGGATCCTGGAGCAACGCGTAAAAGCAAAGGAAGAACTGAACAGCGCTCTCAGGATGCAGGGACCTGGCAGCCTGAGGCCTGGGTCCATGAGGGCCTGAGGGCCTGTGGCTTCAGTAAGGCTCAACTAGAGGATCACATCAAGCTTCCATGCTGCTCTGTGCCAGGTTTAAGTTCCTGGGAGAGAAAATCTGATTGGCTAAGCTAGGGACAGGTATCCACATCTGGTCCAGTGGGAAGACAGAGTCCTAAGGCACACGCGTGGCATTTGGGGCTACCCTTTGAGGGTCACCAGGGGTCACAGAATGGAGAACTATGAACTGGGCAGCTGCTTAACTTCTCTCACCTGTAAAATTGATATAGTAAAACTGGTACCTGCTTTATGAGGTTATGATGAAGATTAGATGAGTTAATATTTGTAAGCACAGAAAACAGTGCCTGTCACTTAATGAGCACCTTGTGTTTGTGGTTCTGTTTCTCATTGTATCAACATATGACCTACCGGTATATTCTGTCTTCTTATTTTCTTGAAACTTCTTAACCTAAAATATAATTATTTGGGATATGAGAGAGATTTACATACATTCTGTATATATACATGTAGTTTCTCTAATTTTTTTATAAATGTAGATTCTCTAATGTTTTAGTCTAATTCTCTGAAAGTATTTGTTAATTCACTTTATTAATGGTGTCGTTCAGCTCTGCAATTTTTTTTAAACCATTGTTTTTGTATTTGATTTGCCATATTCTGAAAGCAGGGTACCAAGGATCCGAGAAGCGTTTCATTCTCTTTCTTCTTGGACATCTGTCACCTTTTCATTGACATACTTTTGGGCTACCAAATGTGTGGTGCCTCATGAACACTGTGGTATTTTCATTATCTGCTGTGCCTTTTACCATCCTAGTATGTCATTGTTGATATTTCCAAATGCTTTTGTTTAAAGTCTGTCGTGTCAGAGACCATGATTAAAACTCCTGCTCTCAAAAGTCCAATATCATGTTCTTACTCACAAGTGGGAGCTGAACAATAGGGACACATGGACACACAGAGGGGGAGACTCCAAAAAGCGGGCAGGTGGGAGGGTGAGGGCTGAACATGACCTGTTGGGTGCAGCGTTCACGACCGGGGCGATGAGTGCCCGAGAGCCCAGACTTCACCACTGTGCCATACATGTACATACAGAATCCATACAGAAGCCACACGCACATTCCCTGCACAGCTGACAATTACAATGAAATTTTTCTTACGTTTCCTCAGGTTAATTTTCGTCTGCCTTTTTTCTAAACTGTGTCTTTGGACATCATCCCAAATCCATCATATCCTGGGATCTGGTTTTAAATTTGCTCGGTGTCCCTTCCTTTTTGGAAGAGAATCTGGCCCATGCTGTAAGGGTCACATGGTGCTATCATTCACCGTTGTGTATGTTGTGCTTGGTTGAGATGTGTTCCACGGAACCCACACGCCAGCTGGCCCTCTGTCGCTGTTGCTGGCTCTGCCCTTGGCCGTGCACCACCTGGATTCAGAGTTCAGCCTTTCCTCAAATACACACACATGCATGTCAACGTGCATGACTGCACACAAACACACACATGTGCACACACATACACGCACACACATATGCACACACAGGTGACTGCACTTGCAAACACCCCACACCCTCCCCCACGGCCAGCAAGACCACTCATGGCCCACGTACCCTCCCTGATGATCAGGAGGCAGCAAGGACTGTCCCCAGGCCCTGCCCACAGCTCACCACCATCGAGCTCTTCTTCCCCCATGAGCATCCTCCCCCCAAGAAGCCTGTGCCCCCCATTCCGCACCTGCTATTTCTGGTCTCCCCTCCTGAGAGAAATAAGCAAATACCTATTTTATAGCATCTAACACTTAATACCAGAAATAGGATAAAATGAAGAAGAGTAAACTCGAAGAACAGCTTTTGGGTAAATGCTTAAATGCATGCTTGGGGTGGGAGGGGAGACCAGAAATAGCAGGTGAGGAATGGGGGGCACAGGCTTCTTGGGG
>CAUYQG010255380.1:0-12505 GCA_963574415.1 Tarsius wallacei
AGATGTCTTTCCATTTGTGTTCTCTTCAATTTATTTCATCAATATTTTGTAGTTTTGCTTGTAGAGACATTTTTTACCTCCTTAGTTACATTTATTTCCAGGTATTATTTTTGTAGCTATGCAAATGAGATTGCCTTCTTGATTTCTTTATCAGCTAGTTCGTTATTGGTACACAGAAATGTTACTGACTTTTGGATGTCAACTTTGTATCCTGAAACTTTACTGACTTCATTTATGAAAGCTAAGAGGTTTTGGATGGAGCCTTTAGATTTTTCCAGATAGATGATAATATCAGCAAGTAGAGACAATATGACTTCTTCTTTTCCAATTTGATTGCCTTTTATTTCTTTCTCTTGCCAGACTGCTTTGTCAAGGATTCCCAATACTATATTGACTAGGAGTGGTAAAAGCAGGCATTCTTGTCTTGTTCTAGATCTTAGGGGAAAGGCTTTTAGTTTTTCCCCCTTCAGTATCATGCAAGCTGTGACTTTGTCATTTATGGCCTTTATTATTTTGAGGTAAGTTCCTTCTACTTCTAGTTTTTAGGAGTTTTTATCATGAAAGGATGTTGAATCTTATCAAATGATATTTCTGCATCTATTGTGATGATTGTGTGGTTTGTGTCACTCATTTAGTTGATGCGATGTATTGTGCTTATTGATTAGAATATGTTGAAATATCCTTGCTTCTTTATTATAAACCCACTTGGTCATGGAGTATTATCTTGACCAAGTATATACTGTTGAATTCATTTTGCTAATATTTTGTTTGGGATTTTTGCATCTTTGTACATCGGTGATCTTGGTCTGTAGTTTTCTGTTTTTTGTTGTGTTCTTGTCTGGTTTTGGCATCAGGTTCATACTGACCTTGTAGAATGAGTTAGGGAGAGTGCTCTCCTCTTCATTTTTTTTGGAATAGCTTCAGGAGAATTGGTATTAGTTCTACTTTATATGTTTGGTAGAAGTCATCTGTGAATCCATTTGGTCCTGGGCTTTTCTTTGTTGGGAGTCTTTCTATGATTGATTGAATCTCATTTCTTATTATTAGTCATTTCAGGTTTTCTATTTATTGCTGATTCAATCTTGCCAGGTTTTATATTTCAAAATTTTATCCATTTCTTCTAGGTTTTCCAGTTTGTGAGTGTATAGTTGTTCATAATAGTCTCTGATGAGCTTTTGTATTTCTGTAGTAGCAGTTGTAATGTTTTCTTTTGTTTTGTTTTTATATTTTATTTTGAAGATGTGAGGTACAATTCAGGGTTTGGCATACAAATGGTCGTTATGCAGGTAATCTTGTTGATGAGGTGTGGCCCCACTCCCCTGGCAGTTTCCAACTGCTGCTAATCCCTTTCTTAATAGTTTTATGATAATTGTTCAAGGTCCACTTATGAGTGAGAACATGTGGTACTCAGTTCTTTGTTTCTGTGATAGATCACTGAGTATTTTAGACTCTAAGTCCATTCAAGTTGCTGTGAAGTTCATAATTTTGTCCTTCTTTATGGCTGCATAATATTCCATCATGTGTATGTACCCCATTTTTTAAATCCAGTCCTCTTTTGATGGGCAGCACGATTGGTTCCATGTTTTTGCTATTGTGAATAAGGCTGCAATAAACATGTGTGTGCAGGTATCTTTTTCAAAGGGTGATTTGAGTTCTCTGGGCATATTCCCAGTAGGGAGATTGCGAGGTCACATGGAAGGTCGATTTTTAGATCTTTTAGAAATTGCCACATTGTTTTCCATGGAGGTTATACTAGTTTCTAGCTTACACTCCCACCAACAGTTTTGAAGTGTTCTTTTTTCCCTGCATCTTCTCCATCATCTGCTGTTTTTTGAGTTATTGATGTTGTGATGGCCATCCTGACTGGAGTTAGGCGGTATCTCAGTGTGCTTTTAATTTGCATTTCTTTGATGACTAGTGAGGCTGAGCGTTTTTTCATGTATCTGTTGGCTGCTTATATGTCTTCTTTTGAGAAATGTCTGTTCATAGCTTTTGCTCACTTTGTAATGGGGCTTTTTCATTTTTTATTGTGTTTGAGTCTTCTCTCTGTTTTTCTTGGTTAGTTTAGCTAAAGGTTTATCAACTTTGTTTATCCCTTTGAATAAACAACTTTTCATTTTGTTGATCCTTTGTATGATTTTTTTAGTCTTTTTTTTTTTTACAGTTCCACTCTGATCTCCGTTATTAGTTTCCTTCTGCTAATTTGGGGTTTGGTTTGTGCTTGATTTGCTAGTTTCTTAAGGTGCATCATTATGTTGTTTATTTGAAATATTTCTACTTTTTTGATGTAGCCAATTATAGCTACAAAATTCTCTCTTAGTGTTGATTTTGCTATATTCCATAGGTTTGGGTTTGTTTGTGCTTCTGTTTTCATTTGTTTCAATAATTTTTTTAAAATTTTCATTAATTTCATTAATTGACCCACAGGAGAATGTTGTTAAATTTCCATGTATTTGTATAGTTTCAAAGTTCCTTCTGGTGTTGACTTTTATTGCACTGTTGTCTGAGAAGATACTTGACATGATTTCAATTTTTTTAAATGTGTTGAGACTTGTTTTGTGGCCTAGAGAATGTTTTGTAGCCTAGAGAATGTCCCATGTGCTGATGGGAAGAATGCATATGCTGCAGTTGTTGAATAAAATGTTCTGTAAATGTCTGTTGGGTCCATTTGTTCTAGAGTCTAGAGTTCAGTTTAAATTCAGTGCCTCTTTGTTGATTTTCTGTATAGATGATCTAACACTGAGAGTGGGGTTTTGAAGTCCCCTACTACCAACGTATTCCAGTTTATCTCTCTTTCTAAATCTAGCAATATTTGCATTATGAATCTGGATACTCCAGTTTGGGGTGCATATATATTGAGAATTGTTATATCCACCTGCTGAATTGATCCCTTTATAATTATATGGTGACCTTATCTTCTTTTACTGTTTTTAGCTTAAAGTTTGTGTTATCTGATATAACTCTCCAGCTCACCCTTCATTTCAATTTGCATGAAATATCTTTTTTCCATCTCTTTGCTTAGAGTGCATATGCCTTCGCAGGTAAGTCACAGTTCTTATAGGCAGTATATAGTTGGAACATTTTTATTTAGCCATTTAACCTGTTTATGTCTTTTAAGAGGGAAATTTAATCCATTTACATTCAAGGTTATTATTGACATGAGAGATTTTGTTCCTGTCATATTGCCATTTTCTGGTTGTTTTGAGTATATGTATATACAATATGTTGTTTTGTGTATATGCGTATATATATTTTTTGTTTTGTTTTGTGTATATGTATATGTATATTTCCCCCTTTTTTTTCTTATTGTTTGTCATTGTGATTTGGTGTTTTATGGTAGTGGTACCATTTTCCAAATTTGTGTGTTTGGTTTGTCGGTGAGTCATAATTTCATGCGTTTTTTTTTTATAAGTATTGTACTTTTGCTTCCAAGTTTAGGACTTCCTTGACCATTCCTTATGGGGCTCGTCTAGTGGTAAAGAATTCCCTCAGCATTTACTTATATGAAAAAGACTTCATTTTTCCTTCATTTAGGAAGGATAATTTTGCTGGATATGGAATCCTCGGCTGGTAATTTTTATTCTTTCAGCACTTTGAATATGTCATTCCGTTATTTATTTGCCTGTTTGGGTTCTGCTGAGAAATCTGCTGTTAGTATAATGAGAGTGAGTGGAAACTTTTACAAGTGACTGGAAACTTTTCTCTTGCTGTTTTTAATATCCTCTTTTTTGCTTTGACTTTAGACAGCTTGACTATAATGTGTCATGGAGATTTTTTAAGCTATACCTATTTGGGGATCTTTGTATTTCCTGTATTTGCATATCCAAATCTCTTAAGAGACTTAGAAAGTTTTCATTTAATATTTTGTAAAATAGGTTTTCTAACCCTTTCTTTCTCTCTTTACCTTTGGAGACACTAATAAATCAAATATTTGGCCACTTTATGTTGTCCCAGTTGTCATGAAGAGTTTGCTCATTCTTTCTTTTTTTCCCCATTATTTTTGTCTGACTGAATTATTTAAAGCCATCTTTAAGTTCTGAGATATTTTTCTTCTGCTTTATCTGGTCTATTGGTGAAGCTTTTAAATATATTTTATAATTCTTCAGTTCCAGAATTTCTGAGTTTTTTTCTCATTATATTTATATTTTTGGCAAATTTCTCATTCATATTCAGAATTGTTTTTCTGATTTTTCTGTATTGTTTTTCAAAATTCTCTTGTATCTCATTGAGTTTCTTTAAGGTGAGTATGTTTATCCTTTATTTGAGACCTCATAAATTATTTTGGATTGGGATCTGTTGCTGGATAATAATTGTGTTTCTTTGGAGGTATTATATTTCCTTGCTTTTTTATGTTTTCTGTGTCCTTACCTTGATATCTGCACATCTGGCGTAAGGATTGTTTCTTTTAGTTTTTAAAATTTGCTCTCGTAGGGGAGGACATATTTCTGAAGATGTACCCGTGTTGTTGGTTGGGTGGAGTACTTTGGTTCTAATTCTGGGTGCATGCAGTAGTGTGAACTCTTTGTGATATATTCAGTTGTAAACAGTGTCAGTGTTATCTGTAATTTCCTCAGTGACTTAGGGTATGGTCATTATTGGGGGTTGTGATGATGTTTTGCTTGGTAGTAGAATGCCAGGTGGGCCAGTCCCTGGGCCACAGTGGTGGCAGCAGTGGATCGATCATGCCTGTCCTTGGGTCCCAAAGTGGCATATGCTGGCCACAGTGTTAGTGGGTTCAAGTGAGCCGATTCTTGGGCTTTCAGATGGCTTGCTTGGGTGTCAGTAGTGATAGCAGTTGTCTGGGCATGTGAGCAGATTCTCAGGTCCCTTGGGCAGTGTGTGTGATGTGGGCAATGACACTAGTAATCCATTAGAACCCAAGTAGTCCATGCTAGTGTTGGCAGTGGCTGTAACTGGTTGGATGGTCCAGACTTCTGGCCCACTGCCTGTAGGGGTGTGATGGGTGCCAGCTGTGGTGGTATTGAGTTGGTCCAACTTGAGATCCCTGGAGGAGTGTTCAGGTACCAATGGTGGTGGACTGGGCTAGGTGATCCCCAGGCCTCAGGATAGTTTGGTCAAGTACTAGGGAGATGCAACTGGGCTGGCAGACTTGTCCTCAGACCTCCTGGTAGTGTGTTCAAGCACTGACTATAATAGGAAGAGGTTAAGTGGTTCCCAGACTGCCTACAGAATGCTCAGATGTGGGCAGCAGTGGCTACATTGTAAGTCTCCCACCAGGGAGAGAAGGGTCACCGTCAGTGGGAGCAGGGTTGGCAGGAAGCTATGAAATGCATGGTCTCCTTGTGTCTTGCTCCGACAGCAGTTCACAGCAGCAGCAGCAGCAGTGGCATTTGTTCTTGAGGTATGTGATAATATCCAGCCTCCCCTCTCCCTCCTTGGCCTGGCTATGGCAGCAGCACCATCAGCCCTGATACCAGGGCAGGATTTAGACCTTTGGAGGCTGGGCTCTCAGAATGGTACCGGACGTGGGCCTGCCATGAAGGAGGGTGGGGCCACTCTCAGTGGGAGCAGCATAGGTAGGTAGCTGTGGGAAGTATGATTTGCTTGTGCCCCTGCCTCTTAGCAGCCCACAACAACAGCTGTGGAATTTGGCTTCAGAGTGTGTGTCAGTGAATGACTTCAGGCCTTCGGGTGAAGTGCTTAGGTGCCAATGGTAGTGGACTGGGCTTTGTGACCTCCAGGACCCTGGATGGTGTGCTTACATACTGAGGGTGTGGGTGGGAAGCATGGAGTCATGCCAAGGGGTCCTGTCTTTAGGTCCCCAGTGGTATGGGCAGCAGGTACTGTCTGTGGCAGTCTGGGGCAGTTGATTTCCTGGGCACTGGCAAAATTTTCTGGTTGGGCAGCAGTGGCTGCTGTGTGGGCCTGCTACTGGGAAGCGTAAGGTTGCTTTCAGTGGGAGCAGCTACAGGCAAGTGGCTGGGGAGTTGTGCATTTCACTCATGCTTTGACCTGCTGTAGTATAGCAGTGGCTGTAGGCAGTGAAATTTGTCCTCAAACCATGTGGAAATGTGTAACTGCCTCTTTGCTGGGGCAGTGCCGTCACTGTCCGTGGCTCCCACCTCAGTCAAGTGGCTGCGCCTGCAGAGGGGGAATGTTAATGGGGCACTAAGGATGTGGAGATGCAGGGGCTGTTGCGTCCCAAGGTACCATCTGGTGGGGCCTGGGCTCTCAAAATTGTGCTGTGTTGCAGTTGCTTAGGATTTGGGAGATTTATGGGACTCAGCATGAGCTCCATCTCTGAAGCAATGCTGTTGCGCAGTCTCCAGGCAGCTCCCTATGTTAGTCTCAGGCCCTGAAAGAAGTGAGTGACTCTCCCATGGCTAGGATTGTTAAGAGTCCTAATGGGAATGTGGACAACTGGGCATCTCTCACTTACACTTTTCCTGCATTAGGGAACCTCTCAAGGATCCCAGCTGACCACAGTTGCACAGGCTCCGTCACTACCCTTGCCTTCCTTGCTTTGGTGGCATCCCGTCATTTCTCTGTTGAATTCCAGGTTCTCTCTTAGATGATCTATTCAAGATGTGATTATCTACTTGCTATTTTGGTTCTTCTTAGTAGAGAAGGTGATCACCAGATGCTTCTAGTCTTCCATCTTGAAGCCCAAGCCCAACTCACATTTTCTTTAACTATTCCTACATCAGTGAGCGTTTAGGTTGTTTTCACACCTTGGTTATTGTGAATAGTGCTGCAATGATCATTGGAGTGCTAATATCTCTCTGAGCTCCTGATTTCAGTTCTTTTAGTTAAATACTCAAAGGGACTGTTGGGTCATATGACAGTTCTATTTTACTTTTTCTGAAGAACTTCCATATTGTTTTCCATAGTGTCCACACCATTTGGCATTCCTACTAGCAATGTACAAGGGTTCCAATTTCTTTACATGCTTGCCAACACTTGTTGTAATTCATTTGTTTGTTTTTTGTAATAACCATTCTGACAAGTGTGTGGTGACATCACATTGTAATTTTGATTTACATTTTCCTGATGAATAGTGACGTTGAGCATCTTTTCATATACCAGTTAGCAATTTGCTTGTCATCTTCAGAGAAACATTTATTCAAGTTTTTAATCAATTTTAAATGACTTTTTAACAAGTCATTTCATGTTTACAGTAAAATAGAAAGGAGAGACTGCCCATATATTCTTACCCCTACACATGCATGGCCTCACCCTGTTATCAATATTTCCACCAAAGCGGTACATTTGTTACAACTAATAAACCTACATTGCACAGCATAATCAACTAAAGTCCATAGTGTACATTTGACCCTTGGTGTTGTTTATTATAGGGGTTTGGACTACTGAATCCGCAAATGACATGTATTTACCATTTCAATATCATACAGAATATTTTCACTGCTCTAAAAATCCTCTGTGCTTAGCCTATTTATCACTCCCTGTCCCAATTACTCGCAACCACTAATCTTTTTGCTGTCTCCATAGTTTTGACTTATCGAAAATGTCATAAAGTTGGAATTATACAGTAGGTAGCCTTTTCAGTTTAGCTTCTTTTACTCAGTTATTTACATTCAAGATTTTATTAAATATTTTCTTTGCATGATAGCTCATTTTTTTTTAGCACTGAATAATATTCCATTTTCTGGATGTGCCAAAGTCTGTTTATCCATTCACCTACCAAAGAACATCTTGGTTGCTTCCAACTTTGAGCAGTTATGAATAAACCTGCTGTAAATGCCCATGTACAGTTTTTTTCTGTGTGAGTGAACTTGAGTTTTTGATTCTTTTAAGTGAATACCAAAAAGTGTGATTGCTGGGTCATATGGTAAAAATGTTAAATTTTGTAGGAAACTGCCGAACCATCCCCCAAAGTGGCTGTGCCATCTTGCATTCCTAGGAGTAATGAGTAAGAGTTTCTACTGCTTTACATCACAACCAGCTTGGGTTTTAAAAGATTCTTAAAGGTTAGATGTACTTACTGAAGTATTTATAGGTAAATTTATATGGTTTCTGGGTTTTTCTTTAATACAATTTTTTAAATGAAATAACTAAAGTTCATATGTAGAAGATGAAACAAGATTAGGAAAATTTGCTGGGCTCGGTGGCTCAGCCTGTAATCCTGCGCCTTTGGGAGGCTGAAGTGAGTGGATTGCCTGAGCCCACGGGTTCGAGACCCACCTGGGCAACTTGGTGAGACCTCATCTCTACAATAAATAAAAAATTAGCTGGACGTGGTAGTGTGCGCCTGTAGTTCCAGTTACTTGGAAGGCTGAGGTGGAAGGATCGCCAGAGCCCAGCAGGTCGAGGTTGCAGTGGCCAGGAGCGGCCACTGCACTCCAGTCTGGGCGACAGAGTGAGACTCCAACTCAAAAAAAAAAAAATTAGGAAAATTTGATTACTATAAAAATTAAATGATTAATAGATAAGAATTTATTACATTATTCTTCCTTTTTTATGTTTGCAAATTTATGTGGTGAAGATGCATTAAAGTAGTTTTTAATAAATATTTGAAAATTACCAAATTTGCTTTTAGAAGCAAAAATTATAATTATTAGAAAGAACTGAAGGAAGATGGAATTTATCAAAGAAAACCTAAATGACATGGAAGATAGGATGAGTATGTCTAATATATATCTAATGGGATAATTAGAATAATAGAAACAATAAGAAATAAGTAATATTTAAAAACAATGATGAGAAGTACACAGAACTGATGAACAACATGGATCCTCCATTAAAGGAATAAATACTAAACAACAATTTTTAAAAATCCACACCTAGATAATCATGGGATATCATACAGTAACAAAGACTGACAGAAGATCTTAAAAACAACCGAAGAAAAGAAAGGAAAATATAAGAGATGATCATTAGAATTGCCATAGTGTTCTCAACTATGATAATAAAACTAAGAGTTGAAATAATGTACTTTCAAGGCCCCAAGAGCAAATAATTGTCAACTTAGAATTTTATACTCTGATAAACTACCGTTCAAAATGTGTAAAAGAGATTTTCAAACAAACAAAAAACAATATATATAATTCCCAATAATTTGCTAGTAAAAGTTTAACCATTGACTATGAAGAAGACAGGCACTATCAGTAGAAGGTCACTGAATACAGATTTGGGAAAAGATTTGCACAAATATACTATTTTATAACATTTTCAACTTACAGACTAAATAGGTATAAACTATCTCATGACCACAGTTAATAGAAAAATGTAGTAAAATAATTCTTAAAGGTAAATGTGGAATATGTATTACCTTTCATTTAAATATAATTGATTTAATTGCAAGTATACCCAGATTGCAAACTTGTTGAAATCTAACATTTGCTTCTTAACTGGTACACATCAGCCCATGCACAACACTGGTTATTACCAGTAAATGTTTGCTAAAGGAAGGTTGAGAGAATGTTAATACTTCCCAAGTTAGTTCTAAGATACAAAAAAAAAAAAAAGCGTGCAAAACAATAGCTACCCATGTGAGAAAATATAGACAAATATTGAAAATTATGCCTACGTGGGTGGGTGAAAAAAACTCTGAATAATAATAATGATACATAAGGTGTGAGTGGTGAAATTACTTAAACCTTTCTAAGGTTTCGGTGTAGCTCTGGAGTAGAAGAAATACATTAGACTTAAATGTTTAATGAAAACCATTAAAAATAAATAGAATATAAACTGGCAAGTCAACAAAGGGGATAAAGTAACTGAGTAAACAAATAAAAAAAAGCTTGATCAAGGCATTGAGAAGACAAAAAGAAGCATAAAAAATTATGTCTAATAGAAAACACAAAATTTTGTAACCTATAAAACCCAATTATTCCAGTAATCATAACAAATACAATTGGAATAAACAAGCCAATTTTTAAAAATCATGCATTACAGATTGGAGTTTGGAAACCATGTGCTATTTACAAGAGAAATATTTAAAACATAAGGCCATAGAAAGAACCAAATTTAACAAATGGGAAAATATATACCAGGTAAATACATATTAAAATAAACTCAATATAGTTATGTTAATCTCTCTGTGCCTAAATATTCTCATATCTGAAGTGCAAATGATAAAAAAAATTCCTATCTTACAAGGTCATTGAGAGGATTCATCGAATTAATATGTAAAAGCACTTAGAACACAGCCTGGAATATAATGAGTGCTCAGTACATTTAGTTACCATTATTATTCTCTCACATACGTTGAGCACTTTCAAAAATTAGTCATGTGTCTTAATGTATATCAAGTAATCTATATCATAGACAATCTCATTAACTATAATGCAATTTAAATATAACTACAAAAACCCCCATAGTTTTGGGATATTTAATGATAAAAACAACAAAAAGCTCATTTCTATGTAATCCACATATAAGATAACAAATCAGAGAAGAAATTGTTGTTTTGTTTGTTTTTTAGACAGCATCTTGCTCTGCTGCTCACCATTCATAGCTCACTGCAACCTTGAACTCCTGGGCTCAGGTGATCCTCCTGCCTCACCTTCCCCAGTAGCTAGGTCTAAAGATGTGCCGCCAGGCCCGTTTAATTTTTTAAAAACTTTAGGAGACAGTATCTTGCTATGTTGCCTTGGTTGGTCTCCAACTCCTGGCTTCAAGTGATACTCCCATTTCAGCCTCCTGAGTAGTTGGAATGCCAGACATGAGTCACTATTGCCAGCCAGATTTTTAAAACCCACAAAACATAGACATAAAAAATAACAAAAGATAAAACTCACTGGATGCAAAAAAGATGATGCTTGTGGAAATTAACTACACATGTTTTCATTAGAAAAAGAGAAAGGCTAAAACTAATGAGCTAACCAGTTAGAATTGGAACAAGAAAATTGAATAAATCAAAAGACAATAGAAAAAAATAATGACAATAAGAGCAGACATTATTGACATAGAAAGCAAAAAGAACACAATAGAAAGTATGAACATAACCAAAAGTTTGTTCAAGGATAAGCATAATAAACTATATAATCCTCTAATAAGATTGGTCTAGTGAAAAGAAAATGGGATCTATCTACATGTAAGGCAGAGAATTAAAATATTAATATAATGTTATATAAAATATTATGCCAATACATTTGAAGATTTAGATAAAATGGGCAATTTCTAAATAAACACGTGTCAAATAGTATTTCACTTCAATGTCACATAATGTAAAAATAAAAAGAATATTCATTGAAATGTTATGTTTATTTTGTTTAAAAGTAAATGCAGAAATATTCAAGTCAGATCTAGGGCAGCAGCTCAGAGGCGTTATCAGGGATGCAGGGCTCTATCCTTCTGTTCTATTATGATGTATGTGGCTGCCATCTTTAGGGTCACGTCATGGTTCAAAACGGAGCTCTGGTCATCTGGTCTGAGTTTCAGGAGATGGGAAAAAGCAGAAGTCAGAAACGTCTTTTCTCTCCTAAATCAGCTCTCTTAAAGCAGTCATTCTAGCCGGGCTCGGTGGCTCAGCCTGTAATCCCGCGCCTTGGGAGGCTGAGGTGAGTGGATTGCCTGAGCCCGTGGGTTCGAGACCCGCCTGGGCAACTTGGTGAGACCTCATCTCTACAATAAATCAAAAAGTTAGCCGGGCGTGGTAGCGCGTGCCTGTAGTTCCAGCTACTTGGAAGACTGAGCAGAAGGATCGCCGGAGCCCAGCAGGTCGAGGCTGCGGTGGCCGGGAGCGGCCACTGCACTCCAGTCTGGGTGACTGAGTGAGACTCCAACTCAAAAAAAAAAAAAAGCAGTCATTCTAGAAGTCCCATACTGCTTTATATTTTATTGGCTAAAATCTAGTCACTTGGCTCCAATGAAGAATGGGAAAATGTGTCTTTCATTCAAGGTGGCATTGTGTTCATCTATATATTGGAGTTCTGTTACTTAAGAAGAAAACGTAAATGGTTATTAGAAACCACAACACTTAAAAATGAAAAAAAAATGCAAAATAGAATCGAATTAATATGTAGAAGATCTATCCTCATTAAACAACCGAAATCAGTAGTTTAAAATCAGTTTCTCTGCAAACACACACACGGAACACCCACACCAGGGTTTTACATAATAGGTTCTACTAGGGCTGACAATTAAATTCGTGAACTCATCCTAGAAAAAGTGCTACATACCTCATTGTTGAGTATGAGTATCACTATGGTCACCTTTGATTTACTCCCCTTGGTAAGCTATGCACTGATGCCAGCACCTAGTCTACCCTTCAAAGCAATTTTGGAATTCTTTCTGGAATAGCCCTCAGAGCAGTCTTCGTATTCCCCTTGATGTCCTGAATGTCATCAAAATGTCTTCCTTTCAAGATTTCCTTTAGCTTCGGGTAGAGAAAAAAGACATTGGGGGCCAGATCAGGTGAGTAGGACGGGTGTTCGAATACAGTTATCCATTTACTGGCTAAAAATTTCCTCATAGATAGTGCTGTGTTTGCAGAGAAACTGATTTTAAACTACTGATTTCGGTTGTTTAATGAGGATAGATCTTCTACATATTAATTCGATTCTATTTTGCATTTTTTTTT
>CAUYQG010255387.1:0-10157 GCA_963574415.1 Tarsius wallacei
TGGGTGTGGTAGCACGCGCCTGTAGTTCCAGCTACTTGGAAGGCTGAGGCGGAAGGATCGCCGGAGCCCAGCAGGTGGAGGCTGCGGTGGCCGGGAGTGTGCCACTGCACTCCAATCTGGGCGACAGAGTGAGACTCCAACTCAAAAAAAAAAGAAAAAAGAAAAATGAGCTGGGTGTGGTGCCTTATGCCTGTAATCCCAGCACTTTGGGAGACAGAGGAAAGGGGATTGCCTGAGCCCAGGGCTTCGAGACCAGACTGGGCAACTTGGAGAGACCTCATCTCTATAATAAATAAAAAAATTAGTTGGGTGTGATTTATTATAGAGACCTCATCTCTATAATAAATCAAAAAATTAGCATGCCACTGCACTGCAGCCTTGGCAACAGAGTGAGAAAGAAAGAGAGAGAGAGAGAGAGAGAAAGAAAGAAAGAAAGAAAGAAAAAGAAAGATGATTGCATGTGAACAGTATTCTATGATTTTAAAGACTAAAAGTATGAATATATATACACAGAAAAAAGGGCTCAGAAGGACATATATCAATCTTTAACACTGGTTTTCCCTAAGAAATGGGACTTGATGATTGGGATAGAATTTTCTTCTTTAATTTATTTTCTTCCTATCTGCAATGTGCTTTTTTTTTTTTTTTTGAGTTGGAGTCTCACTCTGTCACCCAGGCTGGAGTGCAGTGGCACGCTCACAGCCACCGCAGCCCTGACTTGCTGCTGGGCTCAGATGGTCCTTCTGCCTCAGCCTTCCAAGTAGCTGGAACTACAGTCATGTGCCACCATGCCGGGCTAATTTTTTTATTTATTGTAGAGATGAGGTCTCACCAAGTTGCCCAGGCTGGTCTCAAACCCGTAGGCTCAGGCAATCCTCTCACCTCAGCCTCCCAGAGTGCTGGGATTATAGATGTGAGCCACCGGGTCCGGCCCTGTAATGTGTTTTTACAATAAAGAAGCCTGTTTTACTCTTAAAAATTACAATTTTTTACTATTCAATTTAAAAGTTAAATCTAAAAATGAACAATTTTTAGGTATAAAGAAGATTAAAAACTAGATATAAACTAGAAGGAAATCATAAAATGTGAAGCAGGGCTGTCTTGGGGTGGTAAGAACTATGAGTGGGCTGGGTATGGTGGCTCACACCTATAATCCCAACATTTTGGGTGGCCAAGGTAGGAGGATCACTTGAGGTCAGGAATTTGAGACTAACCTGAGCAACATAGCGAGACTTCATCTCTTTAAAAAAAAAAAAAAAGACAGCCAGGCACAGTGGCTCAAGTCTGTAATTCCAGCATTTTGGAAGGCTGAGGCGAGGGGATTGCCTGAGCCCAGGATTCGAAAACAGCCTGGGAAATTTGGTGAGACTTCATCTCTACAATAAATCAAAAATTAGCCAGGCATGGTAGCATGCGCCTGTAGTTCCAGCTACTTGGAAGGTTAAGGCGGAAGGATTGCTTAAGCCCAGCAGGTCGATGCTGGGGTGGCCATGAGCATGCCACCTGGAAGCCGAAGTGAGACTCTAACTCCAAAAAATAAAAAATAAAATAGACTATGACTATAGCTGATTTTTGAAACTTTTTCCAGCCGGGCTCGGTGGCTCAGCCTGTAATCCTGCGCTTTGGGAGGCCAAGGTGAGTGGATTGCCTGAGCCCGCGGGTTCGAGACCCACCTGGGCAACTTGGCGAGACCTAATCTCTACAATAAATCAAAAGAAAATTAGCCGGGCGTGGTAGTGCATGCCTGTAGTTCCAGCTACTTGGAAGGTTGAGGCAGAAGGATCACCGGAGCCCAGCAGGTCGAGGCTGCGGTGGCCGGGAGTGGCCACTGCACTCCAGTCTGAGTGACAGAGTGAGACTCCAACTCAAAAAAAAACAAACAAAAAAAGCCACTTTTTCCTAGTTTTCTATATTGTCCACATTTTTATAAAGAGAAAGTATTCATTTTTGATTGTTTAAAAACCATAAAAACAAAGGTTTAATAAGTGAGTGCTGCGGCTGGATGCCGTGTCTCACGCCTATAATCCCAGCACTTTGGGAGGCCGAGGTGAGAAGATTGCTTGAGCCCATGGGTTCGAGACCAGCCTGGGTAATTTGGTGAGACCTCATCTCTACAATAAATCAAATAATTAGCCAGGCGTGGTGGCGCATCCCTGTAGTTCCAGGTACTTGGAAGGCTGAGGCGGAAGGATCACCAGAGCCCGGCAGGTTGAGGCTGCAGTGGCCAGGAGCTTGCCACTGCACTCCAGCCTGGGCAACAGAGTGAGACTCCGACTCAGAAAAAATAAAACAAAGTAAGTGAGTGCTTTCTCTCTCTGCCTGCATCTGACTTAACAGATAGGAGATCCTTGGCTGTCTCTCTGCCCTCCCTGCTCTACTGTATTGACCCCAGAAGAACTTTGTCTGTGGCTGTGCATGGTTCCAGCCTCCATCTATGAGCCCTCCCTAGATCTAGACACTCACGTGGTGGTAAGAGGCTGGAGTGACAATCCCTGGCTTTGCTGGATGGTCACAGCTCCTGCCTGACTCTTGCCTCTACCTTCCAACCCTGCAAACTCTGTTTGCCTCCAAAGACCACGGGGAAGACTCCCCCTCGCCCCAAGCCTGCACTACTCTCCATTGCCTCAGAATGCCCACAGCACAAAGAGCCTACACCCCAAGACTTCATACAGCAGTCCTCTCTTACACCCAGTTTCAATGTCCTTGGTTTCAGTTACCCTCGGTACAGTACAGTAAGATACTTGAGAGGGTCATTGCTTTGTTCAACTCTGGCGTGTCTACATGGCTCTTTGAGCCATGGGCACCATGTTTTCTTAGCTTTGTCCCCCCTCTCCTATCTTGGGGAGGTGCATCAATCTTGCTCTCTCATTTACTTTCTAGCCATTGCTTTACTAGACTCTGGAGTGGCCATGTGCTCTTTGAGCTATGGCTGCCACCATGTTTCCTAGCTTTGGCCCTCTCTCCTACTTTGGAGAGGTGGATCTCCTTTCTCTCTCTCTCTCTTTTAACTTTCTAGCCATTGCCTTGCTAAGCTATGGTCTGGCCATGTGTTCTTTTTGAGCTAATGCCAGGCCATGTTTTCCTAAGCTTTGGCCCCCTCTCCTACCTTGAGGAGGTGAATCTCTGCTCTCTCTCTCATTTACTTTCTAAATAAACTATATTTTCTAATCTCAAAAAAAAGGACACCACATTCACATAGTCTTTATTACAGCATATTGTTATCTGTTCAATTTTGTGATTAGTCATGTTGTTAGATTCTTATGGTGCTTAATTTATAAATTTAACTTTATCATAGGTATGTATGTATAGGAAAAAACATAACATATATAGGATTCAGTACTACCTGCTGTTCTAGAAATCCACTGTGGTCCTTGGATAAGAGGGGGCGGGCTGCTATATTTGCCATTCTCTAATTCTCTTTCTGTTCTTTTTTTTTTTTTTGAGTTGAGGTCTCACTCTGTTGCCCAGGCTGGAGTGCAGTGGCATGTTCACAGCTCACCACAGCCTCGACCTACTGGTCTCAGGCAATCCTCCTGCCTCAGTCTCCGGATTAGCTGGGTATAGGCTCCCGCCACCACACCTGGCTAATTTTTTTATTTTTATATTTGGAGATGAGGTCTTTCTATGTTGCGGAGGCTGGTCTTGAACTCCTGGACTCAAGCGATGCTTCCTCCTTGACCTCCCAAAGTGCTGGGATGACAGGTGTGAGCCACCTCCCTTTTACCCTGGAAAGAGCCTCCACTGGATGAAGGTGATGACGCTATTGTGTTAGTCACAACAGATGTAAGAAGCAGCCCCAAAGAGAAGTGTCGACTGTGGGCTGTAAGTGGGGGGAGTAGTGAGGCAAGGTCCTGCTCCATGTGGTCACTCAGGGCCCCAGGCTCCTTGATGCCACAGCGCTCTCATCTCCTCATTGTCCTCCACAGTCATCGTGTGGATGGGGAAAGAGGGAGTGTGGAGGATGGCGTGGAAGGGTGTTTATGGACCCAGCTAAAGGGGGTCAGGGGCCGCTTCACTTCAGCTCACAGGCCACGGGCCCCAGGTGGTCCTGGGGCCACGCCCAGCACAAGGGAGGCTGGGAAATGTCCCACGGAGTGCCCAGGAGGGAGACAGTGCCAAGAGTGTGGTGGGGACACAACACTCTCTACCACCGATGCTGTCCTCTGGCTGGGTGAGGCTGGCAAGGTGTCAGTGTAGACCTGGCCTCCATTCCTGTGTGGGCGTTCTGTGCTGGAAACCCAGAGGCTGGCACCTTAGGGTGGGGGAGGGGCACCCGAAGGCGTTCCTAGCCGTCCTCAGGCCCAGGCACGTTGAAGCACATGTGTGAATGTATGTGTGTGAGCGTGAGGGGGGAAGGGATAGAGGTGCTTTGGGTCAAATGAGAGCTTCCAAAGCCTCATCAGACTCTCAGAAATTTGAGGTACAGTGGCTTAAAGAGAAGCAGGCCAGGCATGGTGGCTCACACCTAGAATCCCAGCACTTGGGGAGGAGGTGGGAGTCCGCATTGGAGGCGAGCTCAGATTCACAGGTGAAGCGGAGAGAGGCCATCTTGCCCAGGGTCAGGCAGTGAATCAGAGCCGAGCCAGGACTGGCATTTACTGTCCAGTAAGCCAGGTGTCTGTGGTGGTAAGCAAAAGAAGCGGACTTTGTCGCCTGGAGCAGGAAAGAGGGTCACCGTCTAACCGAGGGGGAACTCAGAAAATGGAAGACCACACGGGAGACCCAGACAGGCCCAGGCAGGGACAAGGCCGGGGCTCTTCCGGTGCAGCGGAGGACTCTCTGACCACCTCGGGGAGGGACAGTGGCTATGGCTTGAAAGTGTCCCCCAGATGTCATGTGCTGGAAATGTGGTCTCCAGCATGGCCACATTGAGAGTTGGACTTCACAAGGGAGTTGGACCCTGAGGGCGGGGCCCTTGTGCACGGATGAACACACTCGTGGGTTAATGAACCCATGGGTGAGGGGCTCACAGTTATGGTGGGGGGGAGGCAGCTTTTTAGGAAGAGGAAGAGAGGCCTGGGCAATGCAGGCCTCCACACGTGGCCTCCTGGTCACGTGATGGTCTGTGGCACTGTCAGCAAGGAGGTCCTCCCCAGACACGGCCCCTTGACCTTGGGTTTCTCAGCTTCCATAACTATAAGAAATACATTCTTTTTTTGAGTCTGGGTCTCATTCTGTTGCCCAGGTTGGAGTGCAGTGGTATGATCACAGCTCAACACAGCCTCAACCTCTTAGGCTCAAGTGATCCTCCCGCCTCAGCCTCCTGAGTAGTTGGTACTACAGGTGTGCACCACCACACGGCTATTTTTTTTCTTTTTCTTTTTGTAGAGACGAGGTCTGGCTGTGTTGCCCAAGCTGGTCTCGAACTCCTGGGCTCAAGCAATCCTCCTGCCTCAGCCTCCCAAAGTGCTGGCTGGGAATACAGGCATGAGCCACCAAGCCTGACCCAAATTCCTTTTCTTTATTAATGACCCAGCATCAGGTATTCTGTCCTAGACTAAGTCAAGGCCCATCCCTTGGCAAGGATGGGGGGTCTGGACTGACAGCCCACCCCCAGACCCCACACATGAGGGGAGTTTCCCCGTGAGGCAGCTGGGAGGCTTTTGCCAGAAAGGGAGGCTGGGTGCTGGGCTGGACAGAACACAGATGTCTGAGCTGGCCTCCTGTTCCAGGTTACACAATCAAAACAACAGCCACGGGCTGGCTTCCTGCAGCCAAGAGCAACGGCCTCACCAGGGAGTCCAGCCCACTGCGAGGCCAGGAGTCCAGGAAAGAGGCCGAGAGTCCAGGAAAACACAGGCTCTCGGCAAACCCGGGCTCTGAGGCTGCCTCCAAGGTGGCTCTGCCCCAAGCTGGCTCCCAGGGGCTCCCTCAGGATGGCTCAGGAAGGTTTTTTGTTTTTATCTTAGTTTTATTATTTTTTGAGTTGGAGTCTCACTGTCTCACTCCATCGCCTAGGCTGCAGTGCAGTGACACCCTCACAGCCACCCTAGTGTCGACCTGCTGGGCTCCGGCGATCCTTCCGCCTCAGCCTTCCAAGTAGCCAGAATTATAGGCATGTGCTATCATGCCCAGCTACTTTTTTGATTTATTATAGAGTAATACAATAAATCAAGTTGCCCAGGCTGGTCTTGAAATCCTGGGCTCAGGCAATCCTCTCATCTCAGCCTCCAAAGTGCTGGGATTACAGGCTTGAGCTACTGCGCCCAGCCCTTATTTTTATTTTTATTTTCGTAGAGACGAGGTCTCGCTTTGTTGCTCAGGCTGGTCTTGAACTCCTGGGCTCAAGCGATCCTCCTACCTCAGCCTCCCAGAGTGCTGGGATTATAGGTGTGAGCCACTGTGCCTGGCTTGGTTCACAGAGGCTTCGCAAGCAAGAAATGTACAATGGGGAAGAGGCTGGGTGTTCTCTGAGATCCCTCCCGGGGGGATGGGGGGGACCAGGGCGAGGGGGAGGCCCAAGGAGTCTGGTAGGGCTCAGGAAGCCTGAACAGGAGCCCTGCTGCTGGCCTAACCCTATCCCCAGCAGGGGCGAGTGGCCGAGACCCAGGGTTCAAGCAGGCAAGATCCAGAAGCCAGACAGGGGAGGGATGGTGTGACCGTCGGTTTCCCCGTGTCCACCGGGGAGGCTGCAGGCCCTGGTCTTCACTCAAACACTCATCTCTGTGTTGCTGTAAAGGTATTTTGTAGATGTGATGAACATTCATGGTTGGTTGACTTAAAAGGAGGAGGCTGGGCAGGGTGGCTCACGCCTGTCATTCCAGCACTGTGGGAGGCCGAGGCAGGAGGATTGCTTGAGCCCAGGAGTTCAAGACCAGCCTGGGCAACATAGCGAGACCCCATCTCTACAAAAAAATTTAAAAATTAGCCAGGCGTGGTGATACGTGCCTGTAGTCTCAGCTGCTCAGGAGGCTGAGCCGGAAGGATCACCTGAGCCCAGGAGGTCGAGGCTGTGGTGAACTGTGATGGTGCCACTGCACTCTAGCCTGGGGGACAGAGTGAGACCCAAACTCCAAAAAAAAGAGAGAGAAAAGGAAAAAAAAGAGAGAGAAAGGAAGGAATGGAGATTGTCAAAGAGAGTCTGGGTGGGCCTTACTCAGTCAGGGGAAGGGTATCAATGCACAGGCCCGCAGCGTCGGTGATGGAGAAGAAATGCCGTCTGGGAAGTGAAGTGTGTGTCTGGGCCAGCTCCCCAGCTGCCCTGCAGGATGGTGTGCTCTTCCAACTTCAGACTTACTGAGCCAGGTCCTTGCAATACATCTCCTAAGTTAGATCTCTTCCCGTTTTGTTTTGCTTTTGAAGAGATGAGATCTCGCTATGGTGCCCAGGCTGGTCTCAAACTCCTGGTCTCAAGTGATCCTCCTGCCTCGGCCTCCCAAAGTACTGGGATGACAGGCGTGAGCCACTGCGTCTAGCCTCAGTTGTGCTTCTTTCTTTCTTTCTTTCTTTTTTGAGTTGGAGTCTCACTCTGCCGCCCAGGCTGGAGCACAGTAGCACACTCATGGTCACCCCTGCCTCGACCTGCTGGGCTTAGGCGATCCTTCTGCTTCAGCCTTCCAAGTAGCTGGACCCACAGACGCATGCCACCACGCCCAGCTAGTTTTTCTGTGATTTATTGTAGAGACGAGATCCCACCAAGTTGCCCAGGCTGGCCTCAAACCCCCGGGCTCAGGCAATCCTCTTGCCTCTGCCTCCCAAAGTGCTGGGATTACAGGCTGAGCCTCTGCACCCGGTGGGTTCTGTTTCTCTGGCCAGAGACAGTCGGGGCATCATCACACCTTCACAAACGATCGAGAGCTAGGATATAGCTGGGGAGCAAGGGAGTGCCATGGGTGGGGATAGCGTGGCCCGCGGGTGCTGGCGTTCCCAAGGTGGCTCAGAATCTGGCCAAGCCTGGCACAGCCTGTGCAGCTGTCTTTTGTTCCCACCCACCCCAGCCTCCTTGAGTGGCAGGCATCCGTTAAGCTCTGGCTGCAAAGACTTGATGCTTTTTTTTTTCTTTTACTTTTTTTGAGTCGGGGGTCTCACTCTATGTCATCCAGGCTGGAGTGCAGTGGCATGGTCATGACCACTGCAGCCTCAATCTCCTAGGCTCAGGCGATCCTCCCACCTCAGCCTCCCAAATAGCTGGGACTACAGGTATGCACCACCATGCCCACTTAATTTTTTTGTAGAGACAAGGTCTCACGATGTTGCCCCAGCTGGTATTGAATTCCTGGGCTCAGGCAGTCCTCTCACCTCAGCCCCGTCTGACCCTGATACTTTCTATTTCTCTGAATCTGCAGAACACTGGACAGATAAGAAGACCGAGCTTGGCCGGGTGTGGTGGCTCAAGCCTGTCATCCTAGCACTTTGGGAAGCTGAGGTGAGTGGATTGCCTGAGCCCACAGGTTCAAGATCAGCCCAGGTGACTTGGCGAGACCTCACCTCTACAATAAAGCAAAAAATTCGCTGAGCGGGGTAGCGTGCGCCTGTAGCTCGGGCTACTCGGAAGGCTGAAGCAGAAGGATCGCTGGAGCCCAGCAGGTCGACGCCAGAGCCCAGCGGGTTGGCACTGGAGTGGCCGTGAGCGTGCCACTGCCCTCCAGCCTGGGCACAGAGTGAGACTCCAGCTCAAAAAAAAAAAAAAAAAGACTGAGGTACAGAGGTGCTTACTAGTCTGAGAGGCTGCGATGGTCCCAGAGCTCTCTGTAGTCCCACATGTCTCTCAGTGAGGCTAAGGTGTCCATGTGACCGTCAGACCTCTAACAGTGACACCACACGTGTCCTCACAGGAAAGCAGGGGACTGATGGGAAAGAGACCCCTGGTGGGTGCCAGCCTCTCTCCCAAGGTCAAGGCTCTCCGGAGACTTCCAGCCTCCTCAAATCTCTCCTCAGCTTGCCGGCCCCACCCCACCCCATTGGTAAGAGACCACAGGCAGCGGCTTAGAAGCACCCATCGCCCTGCGATGGGACCTGGTGGAGGAGGCCCTGCCCCGTGTCTCCTTCCCCTGCTCACAAGGGGCACCACACTAGGGGCTGGGGCAGGGGAGACTCCCTGACCCCATGGGCCTGCTGCCCACCGCAGGTGGGTGGGACATTTGCATAGTGACCAAGCGTGAATTCAGAGCCCGCTGCCAGTGCCAGCCTCAGCTCCCAGCACTGACGGTTTATTCATTCTTCTTTTTTTTTGAGTCAGTCTCACTTTGTCACCCAGGCTGGAGTGCAGTGGCATGCTCATGGCCGCTGCAGCCTCGACCTGCTGGGCTCAGGCCATCCTTCCACCTCAGCCTTCCAAGTAGCCATAACTACAGGCGCGCCCCACCATGCCTGGCTAATTTTTTGATTTATTGTCGAGAAGAGGTCTCACCAAGTTGCCCAGGCTGGAGTGCCGTGACACACTCAACAGCCACCCCAGCATGGAGCTGCTGGGCACCCACGACCCTTCCGCCTCAGCCTTCCAAGTAGCTGGCACTACAGGCATGCACCACCACGCCAGCCTAATTTTTAAAAATTTATTGTAGAGATGTGGCCTTGCCAAATTGCCCAGGCTGGTCTCAAACCCTTCAGCTGAGGCAGTCCTCTCACCTCCGCCTCCCAAAGTGCTGGGATTATAGGCATGAGCCCCTGGGCCCGGCCAGTTATTCACTCTTTTAATCCTCACGACCACCTTTTGATGGGTGGGGGGACTAGTGTTATCTCTGTGGTTCCTCGTTTTACAGAGGAGACCAAGGCACAGAGAGGGTATCCCTGGCTAGGGCCTAGCGGCCAGTCAGGGGCCCCGCCCCCTTCTCCCCCTCAAGGCCCTACCCCCTTCTCCTCCTGGTTCTGGCCTGGAAGGACCCCCCCCCAACCGGGCACTGCCCATTCTCAGCCGCCTGGAGAGGTCTCCCCTTCTGACGTGGCACGTTCTCATTTTCTCTCTCGCGCTCTCCCTGGATTTATTATTTTATTTATTGGTAGAGACAGGGTCTCGCTGTATTGCCCAGGCTGGCCTCGAACTCCTGGGCTCAAGCAGTCCTCCCACCTCAGCCTCCCAAAGTGCTGGGGTGACAGACGTGAGCCACCATGCCCAGCCTGGCCCCCCCCCCCTTCCCTCTGTGTCTCTCTCCACCTTCTTTCTCCCCTCTGTGTCCCTCTCTCTCTCTCTTATGCACACACACACACACACACACACA
>CAUYQG010255390.1:0-22184 GCA_963574415.1 Tarsius wallacei
AAAGATACCTGCACACGCATGTTTATTGCAGCGCTATTCATAATAGCAAAAACATGGAACCAACCATGCTGTCCATTGAAACTGGACTGGATAAAAAAATGTGGTACATATACATAATGGAGTACATGCAGCCATAAAGAAAGACATACATATGGACTTCACAGCAACAAGGATGGATTTAGAGTCTATCATACTCAGCAATCTATCACAGAAATGCTACTTTCAAGCAAAATAAAAATCTGCTAGGAAAACCGCAACTAAAATTCTTCAGATAGATTTCTTCATGAATAGGGTCTTGAGAATCCCTTGATGAAAATGACTCAATGTGGGCCCTGGGACACTAGATGACATGAACTGCACCCATCTGTCTTCTCCCCTATAATAGGCCCCTCCTCTTCAGAATACTGCTTTGGAAACAACTCTCCATTCCCACCACCACTGTAGCGGGAACACAGAGAGGCCATGACACTGAGGCTGTTTTAAGAAGTAGCAGATTTATTTTATCAGTGCCGGCGCAACTCAGTGGGCTAACGCTCCCAGGCTGAGCACCCTGGGGAGGGAGGAGAGGGGTCTTATACCTTAGTTTAGGTAAGGGAGGTGGGTCGGGTTGAGCGATTACACATTTTCTTTGGAATTCACAAGGTTGTACTCAGCAAGATCAGATTTTCACAGAACAAATGGTCTCCAGGAAATGCATAGCAAGCAGGGGTTGTAAACCTATGACTTCACAAAGGGTGAATTGGCTACCATTTTGCATCTCCAGGAAAACCATCCTTGGCTATTTGGTTTTCTCAAGCAAAACCTGTCTATCAGCCCCTCTCTGCCACACCACCAGCACTTCAGACATGAGGTCAGGCTCCATGAATTAGGTTGGGTGTAAGCCAGATTTTCCTGCATATCTGCAGCATGACAAAAAAAAGGGTTTTCCTCAAATGTTTCAGTTTAGAAAGGGTGGGGATCACTGTCGCCCTCCAGACATGAAAATAAACTACTCACAAAACTAACAGTATTTTTTATGCTTGGGAGGAACTAGCAAAACAAATTTTTCTGAGTTTTTTTTTTCTTTTCTTTTTAACTCTATTTTATTATAGAGGTGTGTGGTGCAAGTCAGGATTAGGTACATAAGTAATCAACGTGCAGGTGAAGTTTGGGCCGACTGGTCCAACAGGTCCTCACATCCCCTGGTTTAGGACCAGGTACCCCTTGTGTTGTTACGTGTCTCCCCCTCACCCTTCCCGCACAGAGTCCTGTGACTGCTGATTCCTCCCTTGTGCTATTGTGATTAATGTCCAGGTCCCACTTATTCTATGTAAAAATCCCTCCAATCCCATCATATAACCTCAGCTTGAAAAATCAATTATAGAATGCCCTCTAACTCTCTGGAAAGTCATTCCATAGTAAGGGAATTCTGCCTGTGAGAGTAATCTAAAATTAATTTAATTTTGAACTAGCTCACCACCATCCTAGGCTCCCCACATGGTTCCATTCAGAAGAGAACAGTCTCCTCAATCATGTGACAGCCCTGTGGATTTTAACAGATTATTCTCACAGCCAGGATCATCAATAACAGAAGAGGAAAATTAGCAACCTCCTCTAAACCTTTAGAGGGACTTTTAGAGTCAAGTAAACAAGAAGGAACAAGAGTTGAAACAAGATGAAAATTCAAGTAAAGCTGGGCAGGGCTTAGGCTGACTTTGGGGTGACATTGGGGTTCTGCATCCCAGAGGCAGATCTAAGTGTTGAAGTTTTCACAGACAACACTCAGGACTTGTGGTGTTCTTGTCAAAAGTCATATCCCAAGTTATTGTAAGTCTGCCTCGAGTAGGAAGCATTTTATGTGACATTGTGTGGCATTCCCCTTTGAACCTTATTATAAATTATCTTCCCCAAACGTTGCAGCAAGTCAGCTTAATTATCTTGGCTTATCAAGCCACTTTCCCTGGTGAGCACATATATAAGTGAGAGATGTGGCCTATGGACAGACATGTGTTCACTATCTTTTATTTCCACAAACCACTGAGAACATGCTTTGTGCCTTCGGCATTCAAAAAAGAGAAACACTGCCCCTGCTCTCAGGAATCTCACAGTTCAGTGCAGGGAGACACACAGATAAATAGTTCTAAAGCAGGGTTGTGCTAGAGTGAGAGGGCCTGTGAGGGAGGGCTGGACACTAACGGGAGGTCTGGAGATGCCAAAGAAGATGTCCCGATATGAGCTCTCCCTCTCCACAACTCCAATGACCTCCTCAAAGCCTGTGATTTATAACCTTCTGCATGCTCTTTCAGTGTCTGTATCAGACGCTCAATCTATGCAGCGGTTAACAGATTGATGTTTCACATGGATAAGCTATTACATATCTGTCCAGCTCAATGCCCATCCCCCGGCCCCCACCGAAGGGAGGCCAATAAAACTCTTGTTTAAATTCACACTGCACACAGTGTTCTGGACTCCTGGATCTACTCTCTCCTATTTCCCAAGGACCATGAGACTCCTGCTGCTGGTTCTTCCTCTCCTTGTGCTTCTTCCCCAAGTGAACCCAGGTAATCAGAACTTGGGGAAGCCATGGAAAACGCCCATGTGTCGCTGTATCCCCCAACCCGGGCAACTCCACAACTTCCATCCCAAGTTGGGGTAGAACCTAGAGGTAGAACAGGGACAATCCCAACATCTAAGGGTGTCCTTGGTGCCTATATTTCAAGGTGTCGCCTAAGGAATTTGGTGAAATCTTCTCTCTCTTCAGTTCTGTTTCCAGCTTGTGGCAGCTCTTGAAAATGATTCACAAAGCCCACTTCCCTGTTTTCTTGACCCTAAAACTCCTGTTATAGTTGTAAGTAAGGTTGTTTTCATACTCTAATGTTCTAGAATTTGGCAAACAGGTCAGAAAGCATCCGCAGAGCTGTTATGTGGAAGATAGAATTGACTTCCTTCTACAATGAAAAGTCTAAGCTCTTCAAAATCACTGCTTATTAAAGTATATCTAAAGTCATGACGAGAACGTTGAAATTGCTGCTGAAGAGGACCTGTTTGCCTCTTTCTTGCATATCTTTTGAGATGCATTTCAATGTATGACCAAACTCACATAAAAATGAATCTAAATATTTCTGTTTTATAGCAAAGCAAACACACTATATGCATGGTTTGCAGTATTTTTCTTTCACTTAATATCTTGTGGCCATCCTTCCATGTCACCATCTAAAGATCTGCCTTATACTTTGTAAAGCTGTGAAGTTCTGCTGTAAGATACGCCATGATTTATATATAGTCATTTGGGACATTTCCTAATTTTCCAACAACATATCAATGGCCATATTTGTACAAATGTGTTTACATATTTAGACAAGGATTTATATAGGATAGATTTATGAAGCCGACTGACCATCTTAAAGGTAAGTCTAAAAATATTGATTCCATTAATTCGTCCCTTATATGTCTTTCAGGACACTGCCAGCGGAAATTACCAGCTTTCACGGTTTTGAGTAATTCTCCAGTTGCAATTTCAGACACAATCAGGGACAATTCTGTGTGATCCATATGAAACCAATTGTGTCTGTTGTGAGTTCTAGTAGAGACACTGGGACTAGGAAAGAGACAGGGGTGAAATATTTCATAATAAAGCAATCTGTAGGTGACAGAAACTCAATATATGGGGAGTGAAGGAAATAGTATGTGTTCTGGGGCTTCACGTCTGAGTACTGTGGTAAGATACAAGTTTGGAGCCATCCTCTTGGAGAGAAGAGTTGAGACAATGAAACAAGTATAAAGTCTTCATGCTTTATCTTAGACAGTCCCTACACTTAAGGAAGAAGAAAAATGTCAGGGATATTTATAGGGACAGGGAGATCTCCATGCCCTCTCACCAGAAGTGCAAGAGGGTTTTTCTATCACTATAATCTCTCCAACACTCAGCATTATTTTTACCAATCTGATAGGTATAAAGTAGTCTAACACTGTTGTTTTAATCTGCCTTTATTTTACTATATTATGATCAAAATTTATGAATGGCTTCCGTTCAATGACCCACAAGACCCTATGTGATCTCAACCACCATTTTATTTTCTCCAATTACTCTCCACTTAACTTGTTCTACACTCACCATAGCCACCTTATTTTTTCTCAAAAATTTTGAACTAGATTCTGCCTCTGGGCCTTTGCACTTGCTGCTGCCTCTGGCCAGTACTCTTTCCCTGGTTAGTCTCATGGCTTGCCTCTCTCTTTCTTCTCAATTAAGTCTTTTACTACTTCTCTTATAATCACACCCTTCCCACCCCCTTCCCTGCTTCCTTTCTCCCCATAAAGCTTATCTTCTGTACCCAACATAAAGTGTGTTTTATTTTCTTCTTTTATGGTCTTATTTATTGTCTCCTGAAAAGACTGTAATCTCCATGAGAGCAGAAAGTTTGGCCTACTTTTTCAGTGAATGCAATCTGCATCTTGAACTGTGCCTGATACACAGTAGGCACGCAACAATCATTTGTTGAATGAATAAACAAGTGATTGTTTCCATTTCTGTAATTGCCTATGTAAATCCTTTGCCCATTGTTCTACTTATCAGTGTGCATTTCTTATGTTGTTCCCTAATCAGCTTTAGTAACTGGGCATATTACCCAATCTGATATCTACCTGTCTATAGACTTTACCATGATATGCCCCTTATTAAACAGTAATACTTATTTGGGGTCTAATCAAAGTCAATTTTTTGCCTTTGTACTTGGTTTTTGTTTTGTTAGAGTCCTTCCCCATTCTTATGTCCCAAAAGGACTCAGACATTATCTTCTAGTAACTTTTTTTTTTTACTATTTTTTACTATTTTATTTTAAGGATATGGGGTACAATTCAGAATTAGGTATATACGTGGACTTCATATAGGTAAAGTATAGGCCTCACTTTGGTTCCCGTTTTGCTTGGTTTGAGATCAGGTACACTTTTTGATGTTATATGCCCCCTCTCCCCCCCCGCCCCAGTAACTTTTTAGTTTTGCTTTCCATCTCTAGACCTCTAGGTCACCAGATGGAATGTATAGATCCAGTTTTATTTTTCTCATGGAGTGAGCCACTTTTTCCAGCACAGTATGCTAAATAACCCACGCTTTCCCCCACTGATTTGTAGTATCATTGTCACTGCACATACCCAAGCTCTCTATTCTGCTCTCTTAGTCTGTTTGTTCTTGCGAAAATGTCATATTTGTGTGTTAACATGGTTTTATAGTATGCCAGGGTCTAGAAAAACCAGCTTTTGTCTTGCTTTTTTAAAAGATCATCTTAGCTATCAACGTTCTTTATTCTTTATTATAAATTTTAAGGTAAAATGATCAAGTCTTCCAAAGATTTCACAGATTTTTATTAGAATTGCATTAAGTTTGTGGATTAATTGAGGAGATAGTTCATCTTTATAATATTGAAGTAATTCCATCCAAGATTACATTTTCTGTTAGAATTTTAAAATATACCCCCAGTGCAGCTGGAGACCCCCATACTAAGTGAACTGTCACAAAAACAAAGAACTGAACACCGCATTTTCACACTCACAAACAGGCCCTGATCACTGTTCACATGAGCACAAAAGTGGGATCAGCAGGTGCTGAACACTGCTAGCAGAGAGAGAGAGGAAGGAGGAGGAGAGCGCATGGCAGCACACTGGGTACCCACCCCATTATCAGAGAGAGGGCCAGATAGAAGCTCAAATTTCACCTACATGCAACATGCTTACGCAGCAAATCCTCACTTGCACCTCACAACTCAAAATACAATAAAATATAAAAACAGTGGATGACAGAAATAAATGCAAACATAAAGATAAAATAAAATATACCCCCATAGGAGTCTTGGGTATTCTTAGTTCAAAACAAGATGCTTCATAGCTATGCTATTTATTTTATTATATTTTCTAATTAGTTATTATTTGTGCAGAAAAATACTGTTGATTCTTATAAATTTGATGTTCCATCTGACTTAACTACTGAACTCTTATTAATTATAACAATTTTAGCGCATTAGTGTTATTGTAATCATGACTGTTGGAATGAATGACAATTTTATCTCATCCATTTAATCCTCATACTTTTGTTTTTTTTGCTTTTTACCATTGGCAAAATCCACCACTATTATTTTAGACAATAGTAATAATAAAGAGTATCTTTATTTTCCTGATCTCAATGTGAATTAAATTTTCTTCATCAGATAATATTAGCTCTAGAATGTGATACATAACCTTTTCCAAATTAAAGAAATTTACCTTCTGCTCCTGCTTTGCCTATAGTTTTCATCAAAATAAACAACTTTTTTTTGGTAGAGACAGGACTTTGCTATGTTGTCCAGACTAATCTTGAACTCCTGGGCTCAAGCATTACTCCCATCTCAGCCTCCCAAAGTGCAGGATTGAGCCATCGTGTCTGGTCAACAATGAACTTTATTTTTAAAAAATTTTTTTTTGAGTCAGAGTCTCACTCTGTTTTCCCAGGCTGGAGTGCAGTGACACTATCCAGTTCACCACAGACTTGACCTCTTGGGCACAGGTGATCCTTCTGCCTCAGCTTCCTGAGTAGCTGGGCCTACAGGCATGTACCTTGATGCCTGGCTAATTTTTTAAAATTTTTATAGAGACAAGGTCTCACTATGTCACCCAGGTTGATCTCAAACTCCTGGGATCAAGCAATCCTCCTGCCTCGACCTCTCAAAGTGGTGGAATTACAGGTGTGAGCCACCATGCCCGGCCTATCAAATCACTTTTTACAGCAAGATAATTTTATACTTTATCTCTTTAACTCTATAAAGGTGGTGAATTTCATTGCTAGATTTCCTAATGTTGGATAATATTTTGCATCTAGGGTTAATCCCTACTTGATCATGATGTATTTTAATACACTGTTGAATTCAGTTGGCTAATTAAGATATTTTCACATCTGTATTTAAAAATCAAATAAATCTATAATTTTCTAATTTTAGAACCAAGATTACGCTACCTTAATAAAATTAGTCAGGTAGCTTTCCTTTTTGTTTTTCAATTTTCTGGACCATTTTATAAAATAGTACTTAAATCTTCTGTGAAATTAATGGAACTCACCTTTATAATCATCCAGGATAGCAGCATTATTTTCAAAAGCCAAAGGTGGAAGCAACGAAAAGGTCATCAATACATGAATGGATAAAGAAAATATGGTGTATACCTACAGTGGAATATTATTCAGTCTTAAAAGGGAAGGACATTCTGACACGTGCTAAAACACGAATGAACATTGAAGACATTATGCTAAGTGAAACAAGTCAGTCAAAAGGAAAAATACTGTTTGATTCCACTCATCTGAGGTACCTAGTGTAGGAAGATTCAGAGACAAATGGTAGAATGGGAGTTGAAGGTTGGAGGGAGGAGGAAAGGAGGATATACCTTTTCATGGGTTCAGAGTTTCTGTTTTGCAAGATGAAAAGAGTTATGTGAATGAATGGTGGCGATGGTCACACAACAAAGCGAATGTACTTAATGTCACTGAACTAAGACTTTAAAATGGTTAACATGGTAAATTGTATGTTATGTGCATTTCACCACAATTTTTAAAAATTATCCAGGCTGAGGCTTTGGGAAAGAGGGGTCTTCCCCTACTGTTTCCATTTCTTTTTTTTTTTTCCTTTTTTTTTAAAATTTGATTTGGAGTCTCACTCCGTCACCCAGGCTGGAGTGCAGTGGCACACTCATGACCACCCCAGCGTCGACCTGGTGGGCTCTGGTGATACTTCCACCTCAGTCTTCCAAGTAACCAGAACTACAGGCACTCACTACCATGCCCAGCTAATTTTTGTTTTGCTTTGTTTTGTTTTATTGTAGAGACGAGGTCTCACCAAGTTGCCCAGACTGTCTTGAACCCGAGGGCGCAGGCAATCCACTCACCTCGGCCTCCTAAAGTGCTGGAATTACCGGCTGAGCCACCACCGAGCCCGGCCCTATTTCCATTTCTTAACACTTAATGATTGATTCAAGTTTGTATTCTCTTCCTATGCCATCCCTGGAATTTTTTTTAGGAATTTGCCCATTTCATCTAAGTTTTCAGTTCTACTAGTATACAGTTGTTAATAGCTATTTGGTGTTTTTTTTGTTTTGTTTTGTTTTTTGAGTTGGAGTCTCACTCTGTCACCCAGACTGGAGTGCAGTGGCCGGGAGCTGGCCATCCTTCCGCCTCAGCCTTCCAAGTAGCTGGAACTACAGGCACGCACTACCACACCCGGCTAATTTTTGATTTATTGTAGAGATGAGGTCTCGCCAAGTTGCCCAGGCAGGTCTCGAACCCGCAGGCTCGGGCAATCCACTCACCTCGGCCTCCCAAAGCGTGGGATTACAGGCTGAGCCACCGAGCCCGGCCTTTGGTGTTATTTTTAACATGCCATATCTGTTTTTATTTTACCATTTCACTTTGGATTTTGTTTATTTTTATTGTCCTCTTTTTTATTAGTCTTTCCAGAAGTCTTCTTATTTCATTACTTCTAACTTCATTATTTCTGCCTTTATTACAGCTCTTCTTCTTAAGTTTTCATCTTTACCGTATTATTCAGTTTCCAAATATAAGATATTTTATTCTAATTGTATTGCATTTGAAGGGAAAACATAGAAAATATGACATGGGGCATATTGAACTTACTGAAGTTTTTATGGCTTGATACATTGCTACAGAAAGTGTGGTCTATGGACTAGCATATTGGCATCACCTAGAGATTTGTTAGAAAGGCTACCACACAGGCCCTGCCCCACCAATTGTATCAGAATCTGCCTTAAACAACACTGCCACGTGGTTCATATGCACATTAAAGTTTAAGAAGCACTGGCCTAACACTTGAGCAAATGAAGCCTATCACATCAGGATGCCTACACTATTCTAAGATTCTAGTAACGTTCTATTTCTTCATCAGGGTAAGAGCACATGAATATTCATTTTATTACTGTATTAGTGTTTAAACTACAAAGATATATTTTATATATTCACTTGAAAGTATACTTTGCAGTATAATGTACTCAAAGAAACGTAACCACATGGGGTATAACCCAATGCAAATCACTTAATTCCAGTAACAACAAGATAAATTTTCATTGTTTCTTTTGTTGTTGTTGTTGTTGTTTTTGAGTTGGAGTCTCGCTGTGTCACCCAGGCTGGAGTGCAGTGGCACGCTCATGGCCACCACAGCCTAGACCTGCTGGGCTCAGGCAATCCATCCACCTCAGAAGACGAACTTTCTTTATGCAGGTAGCTTTATATAGGCCCAAGTAGCTGCACTATAATTGGCTTCAATTCCTTATGACTAGCAAGTTTTTTTCCATTGATGGTAAAAGTCATCTCACTTTCAGAAAAATTAAAAATGGGCAGATGGGAGGTCAGGAGTTGATATTCTTAGAAACATGGAATTTTCCAGGACTTCGGTGGGCTTCTTACAACTGTAGTCTAATTATGACCCACAGTGTTGTTACAGTATGCCTGATATACATTCATGCTTGTACACCGAGAGCATCAAAACCTAAAATCAGTGGTCTTTCTTTTTATTATTCAGTCTTTAGCGGTTACAGAAATTGCCGGAGGAAATCGGGACATTGCAGGAGAGTATGCAATCCCGGAGACGAGATTAAAAAAATATGTAGAAGGTCTCGACACTGCTGCATCGCACCCAAAAATGTCCACAAAACAACTTCCAGACCTCCTCTCAACACACCAGCACATGGAACAAAACGAGTACCTCCTGCTGACCGGTTAACAATGCCCACTAGCTTCTACCCTCAAGGAAGTAGCAAGGCTAAAGAAACAACAACTCAAATCACTCCCAACCCATGACTCATGACCCAGCTCATGACTTCCTCTCAGCTGTCACTCATTCCTGTCCTCAAAGTGATGAACTAAGTCATACAGATAAAGCACTGAAAACACCACAGTGATCCCTCTACACCCCAGCAATGTGTAATTCTAGATAGAAACAGCTGTGTAAAGAAGTCTAAAATCTTTACTATTTCCAACGATAAACTCTTCAGTGCTTTTCTTGAGATGTTGAATTCCCTTATTGATGTTATGTGCTCCCCCACCTCCAGCAGTTTCCGCCTACCACCAATCCCTTTTGTATAGTATTATGGTAAATTCTCAGGGTCTGTTTATGAATGAGAACATATGGTACTCAGTTCTTTGTTTCTGTGATAAATCACTGAGTATTATAGACTCTAAATTCATCCAAGTTACTGCAGAGTCCATAATTTTGTTCCTCTTTATAGCTGTGTAATATTCCATCGTGTATATGTACCACATTTTTTTTTTATCCAGTCTAGCCTCTATGGAAAACAGTGTGGAAATTCCTAAAAGAACTAGAAATTGACCTTCCATACAACCCAGGAATCCCCCTTCTGGGAATATACCCAGAGGAACTTAAATCATCCTACAACAAAGATACCTGCACACACATGTTTATTGCAGCACCATTTACAATCACAAAAACATGGAGCCAGCCATGCTGCCCATCAAAACTAAAAGCTTTTTTAAAAAATTTATTTATTTATCATAAAGATATGGGGTACAATTCAGGGTCAGGTATACAAACACTGATCATGCAAGTACCCTTGTTAATGAGGTATGCCCCTCCCTCCCCTAGCAGTTTCCACCAACTGCCAGTCCCACCCCCTCTTCCCCTGACAGCTTTCCGCCACTGCCAATCGCTTTCTTATAGCATTATAATTGTTCAAGGTCACCATATGAGTGAGAACATATGGAACTCAGCTCTTTGTTTCTGTGATAAATCACTGAGTATGATCGACTCCAAATCCGTCCAATTTGCTGCAAAGTCCATATATTTGTCCTTCTTTATGGTTACATAATATTCTATTCTGTATATGTACCACATTTTTTTTATCCAGTCCAGCTTCAATGGGCAACACAGTTGGTTCCATGTTTTTGCTATTGTGAATAGAGCTGCAACAAACATACCGCGCAGGTATCTTTTTTGTAGAATGACTTGAGTTCCTCTGGGTATATTCCCAATAGGGGAATTGCTGGGTCATATAGAAGGAAAATTTCTAGTTCCTTCAGAAATCACCACACTGTCTTCCAAAGAGTAACTTTGGTCCTGGAGCCCTGTTTAATCTCTCAGTGTGGAAAATTGTCTGACCCACGTGTGAGTTATGAGGACCCCATTCTGCCCCAGTGGCTTCAAGTGGAAAAGCTGATTCCACAGACCCATTTCTTTGACCAAATCTTGATCATACATGAACATCCAAAGGTAGAGATGGTCCCTCAATTATAGGTGAAAGAACAGATTATTTGCCTACTTGATTACTAAGTGCTTTCTTTGTCTCTCTCTCTGATAGCATAAAAATATCTTCATTCCTTGTTCCCTTTCAGAGAGGTCCATCCACATAATTCTACCAGAGACTTCATAGTTACAAGTCTTCTAATCTTGCTCTTTCCAATTTCTTGAATAACCAGCCAACCCATTACCAGTGTCCATGAATTCTTATCGGTCCATACCTAGGCCACCCCTCTTTCTCCCAGAAGGATTTCCCTTAAACACTGTCTTTCAGGGCTATCTTTACTTCAGGCTACTATGTGTCACTTCTGACTGGCACTAGTGTATCATGCAGACCATCCCACAAACATGGGCTTGCTTTTTCTTCCTTTGTTAACTAACCATAGGAATTCCTTGTGACACCATTAGTGTGTGATGAAGGAGAAGGGATAAAGCAGGAATGAGTGCCACCAACATCTGAGCCACCTGCTCCTTGAGTTTATGCATGCCATACCTGCTAAGCCTCAGCTTTGAACATGCCATTTGCACTTGACATTGAAATGCTTCTTTACAGGTCTAATTTTATTGTTCAAGAGGTTAGATCATGCCTAACTCATTATGGAAGATTTGGGTCTTGTGAACTTATTTTTTAAACCTATTACTGATAATTCTGATATTTGAAGCCTTTGAAAATCTGAATCTCTGGTCTGTGGTTTCTGCTTGCCTTCATTCATGGTGCCTCATTTCCATGTGTGTTTTGTGACCTGAGGCTCTGATCTGTACATTTCTCTTGGAACTTTGAGTAGATCCGTTGAGTCCTAAGTTAAAAGTCAACTGCTTCACTTACTTCTTTCAGACATCTTTAGCACTGCTAGCTTGGGACAACTTGCATCTAAATTACCAGCTTGTTTTGTTTTGTTTTGTTTCAGACCACCCATGAACTGTGAATTCAGGTGGAGGTCCAGCTTGAGATTGTAAATTCTCAGTGAAGATTTTTTTCTTTTATTTTTTTTCTGTTTTAGTCTGAATCTCACTCTGTTGCCCAGGTTGGAGTGCAGTAGCACATTCACACCACAGCCTCGACCTGCCGGGCTCAGGCGATCTTTCTGCCTCAGCCTTCCAAGACATGTGCCACCACGCCCGGCTAATTTTTTCATTTATTGTAGAAACAAGGTCTTGCCAAGTTGCCCAGGTTGATCTCAAATCCCTGGGCTCAGGCAGTCCTCTCATCTCGGCCTCCCAAAGTGCTGGGATTATAGTCGTGAGCCACAGCGCCCGGCCGAAGGCGTTTTTCTATTTACTGAGTACTAAGAATCAAAACCAGGCAATTTTCTTTGAAAACATATAGTGAAGGAGAGGGAATGTCATACCTGGTTTATTTTTACACTGAGAATGCAACACTTTCAGAACTGAGATTTATGTAAGGGTCTCTTATTAGACTCACATTTTTTGAAACCCTAGATGCTGTCTCCTCTCCCCTGCCCACCCTCCCTTTGGACAAACTATGGAAACTCAAGTTTGCCTGATTCATCAAATGCCTTTGAGACAAAAGTCATCTTCAGTTACTGCCTTCAGTGCTTGCTTGCACTTTACCTTAATATTATTGGTCTTACATTCTTATAAGGTCAAGGATGCTTAAGAAGTTTTTATATATTTCAGCTATGCTTTTTTTTTTAACTGTTTTCAATGGGAGGATCATCCTGGATTCTTTGACCAGTATTCTTTCTGAAACAGAAGTCCAGAACCAACACTTTTCTCCAGATCATAAACTTTGTTGTTGTTAGGATGGGTGGCAGCACCAAAGGAAGTAGTCAAAAAGATAATTGCCAACAGGTGAAACCATCACTCAATGTCCAAAACCAAAATGCTGAAATGATTGCTTTCTTAAGAACAGGATAGCCATGCTGGTCTGGCATAGGCTCAACAAGCAGAGCAAAGTGTTGGACTTATATCACATTTGGGGGAATCATTTTGGGGTATTCCTGTTGGTTACAGATTTGGAAATGGGTTGGTGACAACTTAGAAGTTTGTACACTGAAGCAAATCCAGAAATGATGGGCTGACATTCAAAGCACAATGCCATTGCTGACAATTTGCTTTCAGAGGTGTGTTCACTGACACAAGTTGTCATTGATCAATAAAAAAGGTTGAACGTATTTCAAAGTATTTACTTGTTATCATGGCTATGCATCTATCAACCTTTTCCTAAGAATACAGAGAGTTTTTATTCTCAGAAAAGAATATTTAAGCCCAGAGGAATCCAATAGCACAAATGACAGAAGAGGATGATGAGGAAAGAGCAACCTGGAAGTGAGGAGGAAGTCACAGACACCTAGCAAGTTAAGTAAAGGCAGGAATAACCTATGGTGGAAATGCTGCCCACAGGAAGACTGAGATACTGTTGAGCGACATCCTAAAACTTTTGAATGGGGGATTCACTGGCGACCTTGGCCAGAGCTAGTTCAATAGCACAATAAGCACAAAAGCAAATTGCAATGAGTTTGGGAGAGCCAGAGAAATAGAGAAAAATAATGGACAAGTACTCGACTTTTGACAAAATTGGAAACTAGAGGTGAAAAATGAGATAAGTTATTAGTGGGAGGTAAGGCATAAAAAGTAAAACTAAAATTTGACATTAAAAAGCTGAGGTTGACTGTGACTGGGGACATAAGCATCCTAGATTTTCAGGAATTAACGGACCTTAACAAGCATCAACAACGAAAGAATTCAATATTCGAAGTCTTTCTGCAATAACTACCAAACAGACCTCTCAGCCTCACAACATGAAACTAAGACAGCTTATTTCACATTATGATAGCTTTGTTAGTTATGAAGTTCTTCCGTGAACTAAGCCAAATTTGTCTCCAAGACCTCCACCTACTTCCCTGTGCATCCATCTCACTGGTTCCAGTCCCCCTCTGAGTGCTCCACAGAACAGATTAAGTCATGAGTCTGCCTGAACCCTCCAACCCTCCCTCACCAGACTTAAATGCACTGCCCTCACTGGTTTTCCAAATACTTTCATCCTCACTGCCTTTTCTATCCCCTCTTTAATTGCACTTCAGTTTTCCAGGCTTCTCTCTCACGGGCGACATCCAGAATGGAGCAGACATGTCACTCTGCAAAACCCAATCTCTCTCTGGGATTTCTGGTGAATAAATGACAGACAAGAGTGGCAGGTGCATGGGTTTTAATTAGGGGAATCGACAGCAAATCGGTTCCCGGAGAGCTTGATAATGGTGATCACCAGTGCTCAAGATAATTTTGGCCAGTGCTTCTCATGGGACCAGTCATCATTTTTCTCTTTGCCAGAAATGCTTATCCTCATGTAGGACTGGAGGCAACATGCCTGATAGCTTCTGCAGTGGAAGTAGGGCCATTCGTTCTTTTTGCAAGAGGCTCTACAGATTCCAGTGTTACCCATGCATCGAAGGATGTTATGTCTACCTGGTGAAAAAAAAGACAAATGTTACTTTCCACTTAGCAGTAGCATAGATCTACAGAGTCAGGCAGTATGGTAAGAACCTAAAGGGAGATCATGACTTCCACTTCCAGAAATATAGAGGAAGTGTCTCTGTTTGTCCTGCCAAGCACAGTGTAAAACCCCAAGCATTATACATAAAGCAAATGAATTCTCTGAAAGGAGAAGAAAGAAGGCAAACTAGGCAGGACCTGAGGAATGATACAGCCATGCATTCCCTGGGTTTTCTTTTTGCCTCATAAATCTTAGACTCATGCTAGAGAAACTGGCAATCTTGAAACACAAATGAATGCAGACATGGCAAAGTCTGCTCTTACCTGGATGGATTGGGAGTCGATCATACTCAGTGATCTATCACAGAAACAAAGAACAGAGTTCCATATGTTCTCTCTCATAAGCAGACCTTGAACAATTATAATGCTATAAGAAAGTGATTGGCAATATTGGGAAACTGTCAGGGGAGGGGGGTGGGATTGGCAGTTGAGGGAAACTGCTGGGGGAGAGAGGGGCATACCTCATCAACAAGGGTACGTGCATGATGAGTGTTTATATACCTAACCCTGAATTGTATCCCACATCTTTGTAATAAA
Source organism: Tarsius wallacei (assembly GCA_963574415.1). Classification (NCBI taxonomy): domain Eukaryota; kingdom Metazoa; phylum Chordata; class Mammalia; order Primates; family Tarsiidae; genus Tarsius; species Tarsius wallacei. The sequence goes on from CAUYQG010255390.1 coordinate 15,306, forward strand.
AATTAAAAAAGAAGAAGAAAAAAAAGTTGGTGTTAAATTGTCTCTCAAAGCATCTGTACTAGCAGCATGGTATAAGTCTACCCATTGTCTCAACACTAGCAATACTTGAGATTAATAAATGTTTAACAAATCTGTTGGGTGAAAATATCTCATTTTTTAACTTTATTTTTCTGATATACATGTACATATATATAAATTTCTGAAAATTTTAAATATGGCTTTTCCATCTGCTAACTGTAATGAACACTAGTCTGAAAATGGGATAATTATTTTTCTTATGCTAATAGTTATCTTCTGTTCTTGCTTTATTAGAAAGTAAAACTACATTTATATAGATGTATCTTCTATAATTATTTAGATTAAAAATGAATAAAAGGCTTTCATAGTTTTATATTAATATGACATATTAACAGATTTTCTTCTTTAAACCCATTTGTATGTTTGGATTTATTCTACTTTGATATTGACACATTATTATTTTTATACATTGCAGGATTTTATTTAGTACTAATTTATTTAAATTTTAAAGTTGCAATAATAATGCTTTACTGATTTTCATTTACATGCTATTTCAGATTTGAAAATCAAGATTACGTGATCTTAGTCTCATAAAATGAGATAGAAAGATTTCCCATCATTTTCTGTGCTTGTGCATAGTTTAAATAACAAAATTTTATAATTATGTATATTCTAATTTTTTACTAAATTATACATGTACATAGCTTAAAATGTAAAATTATTGTTCCAGGTTTAAAGCAGAAGTAAAAGTTCTTTGACTCTCTTATTCCAAAGGGCAACTTACCATATGACAACTTTTTAATCTTTTTATTCTACTATTTACAATCTGTATTTCTAGATGAACTACTTGAATATGTTTGTGACAGTTATTATGAGGTTTGGATTAATAACAGTTGCTTATATAAGATAGAACTTTATTTCTCTCTCATGTAGGGTTCAAGGAAGCTATGGTGATTCTGTTCTATGAGACTCTCAGGGGCCCAGGATGCCTCCATTTTATGGCTCAGATGAGAACATGGCCTCTGTTAATGCCCTATAGCCTATGTAGCTGCTTCAGCTCTAGGTGTTACATTCCAGCAAGGAGAAAGACGAAGGAAATGAAGAATGCCTGGCTGTGTTTTAAGGAAGACACTGGGAAACTAACACTTGACATATTTACTGGCTGGAACTCAGTCACGTGACCATACTAGGAATGAGAGAAGTAGGGAAATGCAGCCTCCATTGCCCTCTATTGTCATGGAAAAGGGGAGATAGAAATTAGAGCAAAGGGACTGGCCATATTTGGCACATTTTATTTGTAGATTTTGCAATTCTAGACATTCTCTGTTGACTTACTATGAAAATTTAATATCGAGAGCTCTTACCTCCCTCAAATCCCCATGTCTTGCTCCCTCATCTCATCATTTATGATTCTTCCACATAATTTCTTATTAAAACCATATTCATTGGTCTCTATTATTTTTATAGAGTAAATATTGGTCACAACTGTTCTGCATAGTTTTACATTTCCTTTCTCATACAACTTTTTGTTTTCTTGGAAATAATAATGTTCTTTTCTTTTTAATTGCTCTACTTGTTTCTACATACATCATTGATTTGTTTTCAAATCATTTAAAAAAGAATAAAACTCTCTGCATAAGGTTTTATAAATCCGGTTATCTATCATCTATCTTTTTTTTTTTTTTTAGAAGTAAGCCACCTGAAGGCCTCTGCCCTCCTTCTTTATTCTACACTGGATAATCTCTAGGCCTACTGCAGAGCTGCCATTCGGAGATTTTCTTCTATTTATCCTAAGTCCCTTCCAACATTGCTTGTCAGTAGGTACCTGTGTGGAAAATGCCTTATCTTTCTTCATTTACTCTCTCCATTGAGGTCAGCATTTCCTTTATAAATTTCTAAGAATTTATATACACCTTAAATATAAAAATATGTCCTTATTCTACTCTCACATTTAGTTATTAGCTTGGCTAGTCACATAATTCTAGGGTTTAAAATAATTTTATCTCAGAAATTTGTTGCCTTATCTTTCAGGTTCCATACTGCTTTCATGAAGAGTTTGATGTGACTATGATTAACAACTTTAATAGGTGCTTTTTTTTTCAGAAAAAAAAAAACTTATTCTGGAAGATTCTAGGATCTTTCATCTAGAGTTCTGGAACTTCTCAATGATGAACTCCTGTATTGGTTTTTTCCATTCTTTTTTTTTTTTTTTTTTTTTTTTTTGCCATTTGATTGGCTTCATCAGTTATCAGTCATATCCATGGGTATGACAAAAATTTCTCATACTATTTCTGTGATAATCACCTCATTTTCTATTTTTCAGGAACTAATATTAATTAAACATTAGCACCCTTTTTCTGAAATTCATATAGTTAAGCAACAGTTCTCCTAAATTATCTTTTTTTTTTAACATTTCCATTTTATATTTTTTCTGTTCTACTTATTAGGAAGACAAAATTTTCAACTTTTTCTTCCTACTCTTCTGTTGAACTTATATTTCTGCTACCATGATTTTCATTTCCAATCCCCCTTTTGTTTTTAAAACTTTCTTTTTCATAGCATCCTTTTATTAGCTTAAGGATGTAATATTATCTAGTTACTTTTACAATTTTTGTGTCCAAACCCTTCGTATAACATTTCTGGTTCTTCTAAAAGTTTGGTTTTTTTGTTAATATCTTTCATATTGGGAACTTTTTTCAACTGTTTGTTGTCTATTCATATTTAAGAGTAGGGCTGGGCATGGTGGTTCACACCAGTAATTTCAGCTCTTTGGGAACCCAAGATGGGAGGATTGCTTTGGTGAAGTCTGAGACCAGCTTGGGAAACTTAACAAGACCCTGTTTCTACAAAAAATAAGAAAAAAAAGAGTGAGTCAATAAAATTCTCATTCAAAATTGTGCTTGCAGGTTTCACATAGGAGGAAATAGTTCATTACTAAAGTTTCTATGTCATTTCCTAGGACTGGTAAACTTTCCCTGAGTATAAATTTTCAGTCTCCCATCTGGTGGTGGGGTGGGTCAAAGTCTTGCAGCCAGTGTTCCTGGGACATGATGATGGGGAATAAACTAGGGTCCCGCAGTTTGGTGTGTAGACTTGCACTTAAATCTTCCTGTCTTCAGCAACATGCTTCTCTTTATCTTCTGCTGTCCACAGCCTCCACAAACTGTAAACATCTCCGTGGCATCTAGGATTGGGAAGAAATAGCCATTTAGCTACATGGGATTGGAGAGGAACTCTTAAGATATAATATCTTTATGTTCAAGCTAATCAATATCCCTTATTTCAGCAGATCACTCCCAATTCCCATTAATTCCTTAGTGATAACTATTGCCTCCAGTTCCAGAGCATCCATGGGCCTTTGAGAGGCAAGTCTTTTACTCCTGTGGGCTTTCTTTAGCAGAACTGAGAAAGGTGAAACTTGACTCAATTACTACTATCCATCATCTTTTCATTTTCCAAAACTCTCTTGACATCTCTTGTCTGCTATTAATACATTTTCCATTGTTTTGTCTCTTTAGGTTAATATGTGTTTTAAAATTTGTTTTCTTTCATTTTAGTAATATTTCAAAGGGAGTAAAGATTACACATTTCTTAAACTTATGTTCAATTGGAACTTGATTATATATTTCATATGCACACTTATAAAATCTCTGGAATTGGAAAGCAATTTTTCTATTCAATTTTACTACATTTATCTGAATTTGCCTTCCCAATTTATTTGTGGATCAAATATTTCTTAGTGTGTCTGTACTATTAAGTTTCAATTTTTTCCTTAGCTATAGCTATAACATTTTTTCTCATTAATATTTCCAATTATTTATTAGTTCCTCATTTTTGGGGTCAGATTTATTAATCAGATTTTATTGTCCTTTTCTAGAAAACTTTTCTTGGTTTTATTTCTCACTTCTACTGTTTCATTTTAAAACACGTATTTACAAATTAAATTTGTTCTTTGTCTTAATTCCTAGAATGCAATTTTCTTATTTCTATTTTCTGATTTTTATTCTTGATTCTTGAGTTGAATATTTATTTTAAACATTTCTCATTTGATAATAAATGATAAATCTTCTAAATCTTTGACTAGGATATAATAAAATAATACATGTTTTGTTAGGAAGCATTCTTCCTATTATTAAAGTTTATATTGTACATCATTATAGTTTCTAGTTAAAATAAAACTCATTGCTTCAGATTACAAAAGTAATCCAAATTTCTTTTAAAACACTTAAATATAGAAAAGAGATTATATTTTTTAAGGAAGGTTGCAGGGAATAAAGTGTATGAATAGAAAATAATATAATTTAAAGCCAAATAAAGAAAGACAAAGAGTTAAGGAATAACAACAGAAGGGGTCTGGAAGGCAAGTTTAGCTACAGTGTTCAGGAAGGATGGGATGGTAATGTTTGAAAAGGTATCTGATGTACAGAGCTGAGCAATGTGAACATTTCCTTGTGAGGGCACACCTCAGGGAATAGCCAGTATAAAAATCTGAGGCAAGAATTGGTTATTTGCAGAAAAGCAAGGGCATCAGTGTGACTGAAGTAGGATGAGGGAGGAAAAAACTGTTCTGAAATGAGAGATGAAGGGTGAGTAGAGGCCTGATTACTTTACTGTCCATGGAAAGCTGAATTTGAAAATCCATGGACAGAAACTGAGAAGGAAAGGGAATACTCTGACCTAATTATTACAAGTGTCATGACCATTACCGTATAGAGAAGAGGAATTAAAAAGCAAGAACACCAGAGGCCATTCTAGTAATCTAGGAGAGCGATAATTACAGTGACTTTATCAAGGTTGAACTCCAGTGCTAGCGATGATGAGTAGTCAGGTTTAGCAAATAATTTGAAGATAGAGTTGAATCCACATTCAGCCCACAAAAGCCTGTGGAAAAGAGGGTTTAGAGTTAAAATTAATGGTTAAGTTTATTATCTTGTTATAATAGTTTTGTTTAATGAGAGAAAGAAGACTTGGCCAAGAGCAGAGATCTGGGGAACATATAAGTCAAGGACTGTGTCTTGGATGCTGACTATGAATTTGTCCCAGTAGAGAAATTATTAAATTAAATATATACCAGTAGAAAAATGGATTTGACAGTGTAATATACGCATTGGGAACTCAGGTGAGAGCCTGAGGCAAAAGATAAAGATGAGCCATTAGCCCAGGACAGCATTTAAAACCATGGTCCTGAATAGAGTCACCTGGAGTGTTTCTGCAGTGGTGTGACTATAGAGAAAAGAAAGGAACCAAGTAACAAACTATGTCCAAGATTGATAACTATAGTTGGGGAGATAGGGTAGTTTGGTGATTACAACAAAAGCTATATGATGAAGCAGAAATCTTGACTGGAATGGATTGAAGACAGATTGGACAATGAGGAGTGTTTTCTGTGAAATAATACTTATAAAAGTTTTGTGGTCAACAGACAGTGTTATATTGATCTGTTTTTGGAGCAAAAATTTGGAAGAACTTAGGTAGATATAATATCACTAATAATGATGTTTTCTAAATAATAATTATATAATAAATATAAGTATATGAATTTATGTAAATATTATGTAAAATATAATATATATTTCATATCTTTCCATAGCCTTAGAAATTATATCTATATACACACACATAGGCATACGTGTGCATATCTGTGTTATATGTGTACAATGCACTTGGTATAATCTGAGAGAGGTTAATTACAATTATTCATAATAATTTGGGCGATATCTATTTCTCCTTATGTTTTGCTATATATAGAATTCTTGATTCAACGTGTTTTACCTGTAAACTGCATAAATGTTCCCAAAGTTTACTTTTTTTTTTTTTGACATTTTAGTTTTTTATATCAGATGTCAACCTCAACTCTCTTTTCTCAGTGACCTTTGGGCTCTAATATTAGGTACCAAGTCAGTCTGCTGGAACGCTGAGCTCCTTTGGCTCTTTCAGCAGGGTGGGAAAGAAGCTCTGGATTACATGCTTTTTATTTGGGGGCTGTAGTTAACCAGAATTACTCAGAGTCCGAAGACTCATCACTACTTCTGTCCAACCACTCCTTAATCACTTGGATGTCCAAGTGGCCTGCAGCCTCCCTTGCTAAAGTTCTCAGACTTTCTCTTACCTCTCTGATGTTTCTAAAAGCTTCTAATGGCGGGGCTCAGTGGCTCAGCCTGTAATCCCAGCACTTTGGGAGGCCGAGGCAAGTGGGTTGCCTGAGCCCGCGGATTCGAGACCAGCCCAGCGAACTTGGCGAGACCTCCTCTCTACAGTAAATAAAAAGTGAGCCGGGCGTGGTAGTGCGCACCTGTAGCTCTGGTTACTTTCAAGGCTGAGTTGGAAGGATCGCTGGAGCCCAGCAGATCAAAACTGCAGTGTTCGTGAGCATGCCGCTGCACTCCAGCCTGGGCATCGAGTGAGACTCCAACTCAAAAATCAGAAACAAAAACCCTCCTATCTCTTCTTGGGAAAAACAGTGGGAAGCCCGGTCTTTGACTTCCTTGATATTCCATACCTACCCCTGCATGTCCTCCCCACCTGCCCATTCCTCTCTCAGAAAAGAATTGTTTTCAGGCTTTCCTGTTGCTCTTCACAATATCTTACTTCTATCTCGGACAGCATTGCTTTAATGTCTTTAGTAGAAAGAGCCACATAAGAAAGAGCCACATCTTTTTGTCTTCTATGTCCTGGATTTGGCTCTTTCTTATGTGGCTCATTCGACTAAAAAAAAATGTGGCCGGGCTCGGTGGCTCAGCCTGTAATCCCGCGCCTTTGGGAGGCTGAGGTGAGTGGATTGCCTGAGCCCGCGGGTTCGAGACCCGCCTGGGCAACTTGGCGAGACCTCATCTCTATAATAAATCAAAAAATCAGCCGGGC
>CAUYQG010255392.1:0-13405 GCA_963574415.1 Tarsius wallacei
ACCGTTAATCCCATCTCCCTTCCCCTTCCACTCCCCATGGTTTCCCACCACTGTCAGTCCTTTTCTTATAGTATTATGTTGGATGTTCAAGGTCCACTATATGGGTGAGAACATGTGATACTCAGATCTTTGTTTCTGTGAGAGGTCACTCAGTATTATAGACTCTAGTTCCATCCAGGTTGCTGTGAAATTCATGATTTTGTTCTTTTTTATGGCTGTGTAGTATTCCATCATATATATATATACCACATTTTTTTAATCCAGTCCTCTTTTGATGGACAGCACGGTTGCTTCCAGGTTCGTGCTATTGTGAACAATGCTGTGATAAACATACGTGTGCAGGTATCTTTTGTATAGAGTGATTTGTCTTATTTTTTAATAGTGGCCATTCTGACTGGTGTAAGGTGCTGTGTCATTGGGTTTCAATGTGCATTTCTCCAATGATTAGTGATACTAAGCTTTTTTCATGTTTGTTGGCCATTTGTATATCTTCTTTTTGTTCTTTTGAGAGATGTTCATGTTGTTTACCCACTTTTTAATTTTTTTTTGACTGATTTGCTTGAGTTCGTTGTAGATTCTGAATATTAGTCCTTTGTCTGATGTATAGTTTGCAAATATTTTCTTCCATTCTGTAGGTTGCCCGTTTATTCTGTTGATTATTTCTTTTGCTGTGAGGAAGCTTTTTGGCTTAATTAAGTCCCACTTACTTATTTTTGTTTTTGTTGCGTTTGGTTTTGGGACCTTAGCCAAAAATTATTTGCTTAAGCCAATATCCAGAAGAATTTCCCCTAGATTTTCTTTTAGAATTGCTGTGGTTTCTCACAGTTAAATCTTCAATCTATCTTGAGTTAATTTTTGTGTATGGTGAGAGATAGGAATCTAGTTTCACTCCTCTGCATGTGATTATCCAATTTTTTCAGCACCATTTGTTGAATAGGGTGCCTTTCCACTAATGTATATTTTGCCTGCTTTGTCAAAGATCAGTTGGTTATAGGTAATTGGGTTTATTTCTCAGTTGTCTATTCTGTTCCATTGGTCCACATCACATATATCTGTCCTTGTACTAATAATATGCTGTTTTGGTTACTGTAGCCTAGTAGCATAATTTGAAGTTGGGTAATGTGATACCTCCAGCTTTGTTCTTTTTACTTAGAATTGCTTTGGCTATTTGGAATTTTTTTTTAATTCCATATGAGTTTTAGGATTATTCTTTCTAATTTGGTGAAAAACGACATTGGTAGTTTAGTAGGGATTGCATTGAATGGTAGATTACTTTGGGTAGTATGGTCATTTTAACAATGTTGATTCTTCCAATCCATGAGCGTGGGATATCTTTCCATTTGCTTATGTCATATACAATTTCTTTAATCAGTGTTTTGTAGCTCACCTTGTAGAGATCTTTTACATTCTTGGTTAAATATATTCCTCACCACTTCTGTTCAACATATTACTGCAAGTTCTAGCCAAAGCGATCAGGCAAGAGAAAGAAACAAATGGTATCTTAATTGGGAAAGAAGAAATCCAACTATCTGTCAATGATGTAAATCTTTCATCTAAAAAACCCTAAAGACACCTTTAAAAGATTCTTGGACTTGCTAAACAAATTCAGTAAAGTCTCAGGTTACAAAATCAATGCACACAAATTAGTAACACTGCTGTATACTGGTAATGACCAAGCTGAGAATCAAATCAGGAACTCAATTCCATTTACAATAGCTACCAGAAAAAAACAAAATATCTTTCCCGGATACCTTTAAGTGAAGAGGGATGATGTCTTGGAGGAACAGGAGACTGTGCGACTATATTCTATGCACCCAGGAGCCTCGAAGGGAGGAAACAGGATAAGAGAGTTCATTCCTGGAGATCCTTGTCTGGGAAGGGCCTGAAAAATTGATACAAACTGTGGCCCCCAACAGCTCCCTCCCCGCTGTTAGTGCCACCCACATTCCTCATCTGTCCACCCCCTGCTCTGTCCTGTCAGAGCCCCCACCACAGGTCACTGACACTTGGGACTTAAGTCTCAAAAGTTTTTCCTAAGGTAATCCTGTTCCTACTGCAAGTTGAGCATCCTTAATCTGAAATATTGAAATTCAAAATGCTCCAAAATTCAAAACTTTTTGAGCACCAATATGAAGCCACAAGTTGGAAATTCCATACCCTACCTCATGTGACAGATTACCATCAAAACTTTATCTCATGCCCCAAAAGTACTTACAATAGTGTATAAAATTACCTTTAGACTATGTGTATAAAGTGTATATGAAACATAAATGAATTTTGTATTTAGATTCAGGACCCATCCCCAAGCTATCTCCTTCTGTACATGCAAATATTCAAAATCCAAAATCCAAAACATGTTTGTTACCAAGCATTTTGTACAAGGGATACTCAACCTGGATAGACTTGGTGGCAGACCTAAGGAAAAAGTGGGTCTTTAAAAATTGTTCTCATCTGCTTTAGGGTGTTACTAGGAATTTCAGCCCAGAAACCAGCTTTAAACTGAAAATATGTTCCAGCCAAAGTTGTCTGCACAATATGTTCCAATCATATAACAACCTTTAAAAATGCTTCACTTGCATGTCCACTCTTCTCAAAACCAGCCTTCTCCCTGACTGCTTCCAACACACCCTGATGCTCCGACACCCTGATATTGACAATCCGGCCATTGAAAGGCTAGCTTCTATCCAGGTGGTGTGTAAGAACAGGAGGCTTGCCCTCACCTACAAGGAACCATGTTCGCCTTTGTTCCTCATCTGAACACAGGCCAGTGTCTTGTTAAATATCTGGCATTGACTTGTCTTAAACATTAACTCTGTGATAAAAGCTGATCAATAGCCAGCCTCATTTTTCCCACTTCCTACCCAAATCAATATATACATCTCCTATGAAGAAAAGGGAACGTAAACTAAGTTGATCCTATGGCTTTAACTTACCTCCGCTGAATGCATGCTTAAAGAAGAACCAATCACTTACTTAGCTACCATCAATCAGTTTCTTTGTGCTCTTGTGAATTAATAAATTACAATACTTCCACTTTCTAAGTAAACTTTTTATCATTGATTAGTCCTAAAAGGTTAATTGACTTAGATTTACTAAAAGAGCAAATATATTGATTTTTCAGAAAATGTAACTTCAAGGCTGGAAAACAATATATATGAATGTAGCTTATATTAGGTATACAGAATATAAATTACATATTAATTTCAATCTTACAGTCCTCCAAAAGAACTCCAAGGAGGTTAGATCTCTAAAATGAAGAGTATGTGAAAACACCACTAATTCTATTTCTCTTTTGATTTAAATTTTTAAAATCTGTTCTGAAGATGTTAGCTAGGTTATTGATGATAAAGATTGCAGTTTTTATATGAAGTCATTGATGGTATGCCCTTAATTTGCCTTCAGAAACAATGGGTGCATTTCTCACCCAATCACAGCAGAGTATTTGCTTGTTCACCTCCCAAAATGCACTCTACTGCTTCAACTGGCATCTAGCCTTTCCACCATCTCCTCTCGCCCCATGCCTTCATGAAAACCAGAGAGATCAAGCAACGATTTCTGATGCTTTTGGACAAGAAAATTCATGAATGAAATGGTCCTTTTCTTTTCTGCTTACAATTCTCTCCAAAAAAGGCATTGAAAAGGTCAACCTAATGCTTTTACTTTTAAAGTATCAATAAGCCTTGGTATGTATTAATAGTTTACCAATATGATAATCAGTAGAGTTATTAATAACAATAAAATCAGTGACCACATTTTAAAAACATGTGCTCAGAAATGTTTTTCATTCAACATGCATGCTTTCAATAACTAGACTTAACTTCCTTCTGTTAAACAAGTTTAAGAAAATAATTTTATAACAAAGTAATGAAATGTATGTTAAATGATATTAGATGCAGTTAATTGGAGATGTGCACACAAACTTATCTTTCTGACTCTTGTTGTTGGAATTTGGCTGGTTGTGAACTTGGGAGAGTTCACATTCGGTGCCAATGAAGATTAATATGCAAGAGGCATACCTTTTAGCTCTTGTATAACACAGCTTCACCACTCAAAGGGAAGAAAGGAACCAGCTGAGTGCTTCCTCCAGTGTATGTAATCATGGTGGTACTAGAGCTGTACTGCCCACACTTCCTGAGCATCAGAAGAAGCTGAAGGAGGTTTAAAATGCAGATTCCCAGCTCCCATTCCTAGAGATTCTAAAACCTTAGGTCTACAATGAACCCAGAAAGATGCACGTTCAACACCCAGTCTCATCTCAGGTAGCACCCATCACATTAGGGTTCAGACCCCTCTTTGAGAAGCACCAGCTGATGGTGACAGATGCATTGGGAACCACAGAATTGTCAGATAAAACGCCAATCTCAGTGCATCTTCCAGATACTCTCTGTGACTTTGCTGGAGTATTGAGGCAGGCAGCATTTGCAGGGTGCTGCGAGCAGTTGGATTTCCTCATTTCAGCTGCTATATTTCTCATCACAGTCCTTCGGAAGTGGCCCACAGCTCTTGGAATTCATCAGTGTTTAAAAGCCATATGGAATCAGCATTGTTTTTTAACTTGTTCATTTTTACTGTCTTCAATATTCTCATTTAATATTGTCTTATATCAAAATGAAATGGAACCACTGCATTTATTATCTGTTTTTCTTTGGTTTCAAGGGAAGACGAGGAAAACCAGGACCCCCAGGAAAGCCAGGACCCCCAGGACCGCCTGTGAGTAAACAGCATGATAATTGTCCCACTGGACAGTCTCTACTTATTTATGTGTGTTTACCCAAGGGTTATGTTACTGCCTAGGTAATAATTTCCTTCTTTCTTCTGTTTATATAATTGCTTTCAGCACTTGGATGAGTGGCTCCTACTCCCTACACCCCTACCACATCCCACAAACCCAGAGGAAAGGGAGGCTGGCCAGTGTGTCTCACTCATCCCCTTCTTCATGTAGCGTCTGCTTCCACGAGCTGAGGGTCCTAGTAGCCAAGTCCTGCTATGAAAGTCCCTAAGCACCATTTCTCAACTTCTTAGCCTCCATCCTGGTAGTAAGTCAGACATCTGTGGAAGCATATCCATCTTCCTTGACAACCAATGGTTTTGTTAGTAGAGTTTCAGATGGTTTTGTTGCTTCAAAGGACTATAAAGATATTCTAGCTGGTCAGCTGATCTGGTTCCTTTAACCCAGGCTTCCAGAAAAGGATTCTCTTGCTTGCATTTCCACTAACTCGGCAGCCCTCCATAGTAACAGATGCATTGGGAACCACAGAATTGTCAGATAAAATGCCAATCTTAGTCCATCTTCCAGATACTCTCTGTGACTTTGCTGGAATATCGAGGCAAGCAAACACTGTGCTCCACCCACAATGTGCTCTCCATAGTCACCAGTAACCTCTAAGTCGCTGGGTCCCCTACGCGCTTCTCGGGCTCATCGTACTTCCCTGTGACACAGGAGTTCCCGCTGTCGGCTACTATCTCCTGGAAATGTTCTCTGGGTTTAGTGACGCTATTTTTTCCCCTCCTTGCTGGGACCATCTTTTGGTCTCCTTCACCAACTTTCCCTCTGCCCCCTGTAGGTTGGATAGATTAACGAATCCCATTTTTAAAATTTCAACCCAGACATTTCTCCTGAGCTCCGGGCTCATACATTCCATTGCTCGTATCCCCACGAAAGTTCACGTCCCAAAGCTAAACTCTATAAATACGTCTAAGTTTGTTTCTCTCCTTTATCCTTCCCATCTAAACAGCCCCTAAATCATGTTGGTTCTTCATCCCAGTAGTTCATGAATCCTCTTCTCTGTGTTCATGGCCATGGCCTTCATTTAGGTCTCTGCCAATTCGTGCCTCTACTTTTGAAGCCATGGAGGACTGGTCTTGTAGTCTCTACCTTCTCCTGGTGGAGTCGTACCTCTGGGTCATACAGCCTAACGCTGAGTGTCCAGGCTGGTTTGGATGGCACAAAACGCTCGCATATCTTAAAATTATTTGACTTGAAACTTCTCCTTCCTTTCAGAAAGGTGGCTTCCCCCCTCTTCATGTGCCCTCAGGGACCTTCATGGTCTGCCTTTTACGAGTCTTTGGGATCTCCCTTTGTGCCCTACCTTCTGCCATCTGTCATGTAATCGTCTCTTATCATCTCAAAGATGCCGTGGCCTGCAACCTTCTCCCACGGACTTATGTAAGCCTTCCTCTGTCCCCATGACTCAGCTCAGACAAGCCCCCGGTGTAGCACAGGCTGGCGCTGTCAGCACTCAGGACGTCATCCTCCATGATCCTCCCACAGCTAGGGCACACAGCCTTGGGACTTTTCTCCTCATTTGTCTGATCACCGCAAGGGGCTTTTTTTGAACCTCTACTGTGTCACTGTTGCCTAGGACAGTTTCTGGCTTGTAGTATGTGGTTCTTGACTACTTAATGAATGAGTAAGCAAATGAGTGTGCTTTGCAGATGAGAAAATGAAGGCCAGATAAATAACATTTTAAAGGCCAAAATCACCTTCTACCACCACGAGAAGGCTTCAGACCCAGCCCCTTAGGTATCTCTTGGGATCACATGAAAAAGGAACATGATCGTTGTCTCGCCATTGGTTTCATCTTGCTTTAACCATTCAGCTGGGTTGTCCTATTAGTAATGCATTGTTGTCCACTGATATTGGTCATAAAAGCAGGAGGGGGTGAGAGAGTGAGGAGGCATGAACAGGGTCTTCTGGAATCCAGTCTTTAAAGGAATCAGCTTTGTTGATTTTTATTCCAAGCTGGGGTTTTTTGGCAAAACAGAGAACACATTGTAAGATGTTTCAACAATTGTTTTGTGCTTTAAAGAAGAAAAGTGAATGCTAACAGGCAAGATTAGACCTTCGTGTAGTTTTCTAACCCTATGATGCTGCTTTAAGACAGGATAATTGTTGTCTCAAAAGAGAATTTAAATGTGGAGGCCTTTGTGACAAGCTTGCCAAATGTCTAGGAGAGGAGAGGATTACACCGAATTCTGGAACGAGTCCTCAACTATAGATCAAATGAGTTTACTGGAGAATTTAGAAGATTAAGAAACATGTGACTGTCGGATAGGATTTATAATATTCAATTCCACAGGTTTTAGTTTATTGGCAGGGTGTTTGGGGGAGAGAGGTGCTTATTTTATTTCAAGTATTAGATTTGGAATTTAAGCTCAGCTATGGGTCTTACACACAGTGTTCATTAAATCCTGAGCACACAGTATTTGAGAGAAAAGTGATTTATTAACTTTAAAATATAACAAAATACCCAACTTGTTAGACTAAAGAAATAAGGAAAAATCTGTGCAAACAGCCAGAAGATTTTATTCATGGGTCAGTTTGTGTTTAAAGAAAAATCTTAGACTGTGTTGCCAGCTCATTTTCTGTTTCAAAACTGTGGTTTATGGGCACTCTTTGTCTTTTTGATTCTGGGGTAACTCCTCCAATGAACTAAAAGGTCTTTTCTCCAGCACAAGTACTATCCAAGCCTCACGGAGATGTGGCCTTCATCAGTTCTGGGCTATTTTTAAGTTGCTCGTGTCGTGGGCTAAGTTGATGGTGGGCGCACTAGAATGCACTAGAAACTCCTGGGCACCCATCCTGCTCAAGAGCAGCTTAAAGATGACATCAGGAGAAGGGCAGAATAGTTGGTTTCCCCCACCTTTCTGTGCCACCTCCACATTTAATTTTTCTTAAAAAAAAATGATTCACTTTAGAAAGAGGACTCTCATTTCCCAAGTGGATAGAAATGAACAGGTTACTTCAAAAGCAGTCCTTCCCTTCTCCAGGTCTTAACAACTAACATTTTAAAAATTGAGCTCATAAGAAAATCTAACTGCTCCTAATTCACACGGCTCAGCAGTTCCACAGGCATTAACATAGGGCCTGCTGTGGAAGCTTGGAAAGGGTCAAGACCCCGCCCTTGCCTTCCAGGAGATTTGAGTTTAGTTCAGAGATGTGAGCAGGGGAAGGGGACCCGGGAGAGCCCCTGGTCAGGGGCTTTGACCTCCTGGACTCAGACAATCCTTCCGCATCAACCTCCCAAGTAGCTGAGACTACAGGAATGCACCACCATGCTTGGCTAATTATTTTTATTTTCTGTAGAGATGAAGTCTTGCTCTGTTGCCCAGACTGGTCTCAAGCTCCTGGCCTCAAGCAATCCTCCCACCTCAGCCTCCCAAAGTACTGGGATTATAGGCGTGAGCCACTATGACTAGCCAAGAGACCGTCTTTGTTTGTGGACATATTCAGATCAAAATGTTTCATCTGTTTGCCTTTTCCAACATTGGACCCTGTGTGACATGAGCCCTACATCACAGGAGGACAGAAGGCAGGAAGAGAATGAGGGGGTGAGGGATTGTTAGCAGCTAACATGTTTTCAGTTGGGATTGGAGATGGTGCATGATTCATCTGGTGGTCAGTGTGTGAGATTCTAGAAGCATATGTCAGACTTTCTTACGACCATATAAAATAGAAAAAGAACCTTAATTTTAACTCTCCCATCAGTAAATAAATAATATGTAATACCCCTCAAATGAGTGACTGTTTATATAACTTTAACTTTGTGTTTGAGCAGTTTGTCTTTAGGAAAGTGGGAAGGGACTTTATTCTAGTAAGTGCGATTTTCTGGAAAGAACCAAGGAACAGGAGTTTTCAGGAGACAGAAATCCTTGATAACAGCACACTTTGCTCATTTTCCTTAAGAAAATATTCTGCCCTTTGGGGGTTCAGAGGTATTTCCTGAATCGAATGCGGTGTTGTTATTTTTGAGAATGTCAATGCAGATTAAAAATACGGAACTGAAAGGACAACTCTCTGATGGCCCAAAGCTACTCAAATAATTAATGTATTCACCAATCCTTCCCTGTTCTGAAACCAAATTTGTTATTTTCTTTTTTTTTTTTCTTTTTTTTTTTGAGTTGGAGTTTCACTCCATCACCCAAACTGGAGCTCAGTGGCACGCTCCTGGCCACTGCAGCCTCGACCTGCTGGGCTCTGGCGATCCTTCTGCCTCAGTCTTCTAAGTAGCCAGAACTACAGGCGAATGCTACCATGCCCGGCTGATTTTTGATTTATTGTAGAGAGGAGGTCTTGCCAAGTTGCCCAGGCGGGTTTCGAACCCGCAGGCTCAGGCAATCCACTCGCCTCGATCTCCCAAAGTGCTGGGATTACAGGCTGAGCCACTGAGCCCGGTCCAAATTTGTATTTTCTTTTCTTCCCTGAGATATTACATCCGCCAGGGAAAAAACAAATTTCAAATGATGGCATATTTACTAAAAACGCACCTGTTGAACTCATGTTATTGAACTGTCTCTGTGAATCAGTGTCTCATGAGTCATGCATATCACTCCAACTCAGCGTCCCATGTTCAATAGCAAGTTTTAGTGTCCTTAGGGATGACTTAGGTGAAATGTATACAGATATAATATTCTTAATCAGAATGGTGGCAATGGAGACGCAACTAAACCGGTTAACAGAACTCGCCATAACCCCCTATGCTGAACATATTTTTAAATAAAATATCCAATTTCCTGTTAAAGCAGAGTCAATCTCACCTATGCTCCCAAATAGTCTCCGCCATCTTCTCCTAAGTGAATGTTGTTCACTTAGAGGGATGCCTCTAAGTGGAGATGTCTTGGATGGCTAATGCCCTCAACTACATAGAGACTGTGACTGAAAGCAGGTTTTCAGAGAGACATGGTATGGTATGAGAGGGCTGGGCATCCCGGAGGGAAGGCACTAGCATCACTCTGATGCAGATTTTTCAGGTCAGCCTGGGCTTTGGGAGTGTCAGCTCAATGGGTCGGCCAGCCAAGTCCCAGAGAGGGTCCTCAAGGGGCTGGTAAGCCTAGCTAGCCTCGGAAGTGTCAACTCTAATGGGCTGGCAAGCAAAGCCCTGAGTGTTGCAATTCGGTGAGCTAGCGAGCCTAGCCCCCAGAATGTTGGCTCTAGTGGGCTGACAAGCCAGGCCCTGAGAGTGTTGCTGGTTTGGTGGGCTGGCAAGTCTAGCCCCCGGAGTGTCTCGGCTTTGGAATCTCGCCTTATTCCAGCAACACTCCTGGTTCAGCCAGCTCCATCGGCTGGCAAGCCAGCCTCTGGGGTGCAGGGCTCTTTGGCTCTGACGATCTTCTGCAGCTCTTCAGGTTGCATCTCTTTAGGGTCGAGGTTCTTATCTCATGCCCAGAAAGAATGAAGGCCACGGAGGGCCAGAAAGTGCGAAAGCAGGATTTATTGAGAGGACAGAGGAGCTGCCATAGTGGGAGAGGACCTGAAGGGGTTGCCCATCTGGGGCCGAACGCCTGGTGCTTATAAAGCCCTAAATCCAAGCCGATTGGCTAGCACTAGCTGTGAGCTGTCGCTGTCTGATTGGTCAGTATTAAGGCCCAATCGGCAGGAGGTAGGGGCCTAATGGTGAACTGATTGGTTGCTTTTGGATCCCAGCAGTGAGTACTTAAGCTCCAGTTTGAGAAGCTCACAGGAAGCTTGTTTATCAATGCTGAGCCTGAGAGGCTTGCCGGGAATTCGCTACATTATTACGAGAGGGAATTCGCTACATTATTACCAGAGGACCAGCCTGTCTGTCCGCCTAGCCTTTCTCTAGCTATCTCCTGTCTCAACTGAGGCAGCAGGTCCAGGAGAGAAGGACTGACAGGCCAGAGTTTATTCCAGCACAGCTCCCTCACAACTGTGTTGAGAAGTAGAAGTCATCCTCAGTCTATAGTGGGGTAGGTGATGCTTATGAATGTCAAGTGACTTGCCCAAAGTCACATGTGTAAGGGGAGACAGAATTCAACCCCAAGAACTTGTCCTATACTGCCTTTATTCTGCTAGACCAAGGATGTAAAAGACAAGCTTCTAGGCACATCCCAACTGCGATCAGCCTTCCTCAAACATTGCACACAGAGCATTGTCTGACTTTTGCACCCAGTTCCTGGCACTATCCCACCTCAGGCCAGCAAGACAGAGTGGCGTGACGGTGGGGGCTGAATCTTCCTCCTGATTTACCTTTTCTGGAACAGTCCACTTGACGTGTCCGTGTCTCTCTTTCCTTCTTTGCAAGCAAAATCATAGTGCCAGCCCCACCTGCTTCCCACATTAGAAGGATCAAATGTGTGTGGAGGAACTTTCCTCTAAATGTAAGGCTCTATCCAGATGCAACTTACGTCTATTAGTATTCTGAACATCCATTCACATTGTAGACAGAAGAGATTGCTTGAATCTGCAAGTGGACCAACACGTTTTTTTTCTCCTACAAATTCCCCAGAATTCAGTTAACAAAACCTGACATGTCTGTCACTGAATTACTGAAAGGAAAGATTATACTACACATGGAATACTTACTCTCGACATGTGATTCCCCTCTTAAAGAGATGCAGAAGTTGTTTTGACTTAGATAATCACAACAGCCAGGTCTAAGAAGTCAGTGTTGTTTTTTTTCCTGTTCAGATTTGCAGCCTGCTTCTTGCCTGTGGGGCTGGTTCATCATGATCTGAGAGCCCTTGTTAGCTGTGATGTCTTCTGAGTCTTAGCTGCCATCCCCCATTCTCATAAACCTCCTCTTTCTTTTGAAGCCTCCCTTCCAGCTATCCAAGTAGCACACACCATGGACAACAGTGGACTTGGGTTACGATCATGGGACTCAGAATTCCTTTGTTCATGTCAAAGTATTCTGGCTTTTGGTTTCTTTAGGAAAGAGAAAAGCAGCTGGAATTGAGGCGGGAGAAGGTGGAGAATTTAGCTAATGAGCCATTAAAGGCAGTGGGAATCAGCCCGCTGTGTGACATTAACTTTCCTTCTCATTCATCATCGCCGTAAAAAGCGTTTATTAAAAACCACATTAATTTTTAAATGTGTTATTATTTCTTTCTGGTGCAGGCAAGCCTTTTGCTTTTCTTTCATTTTTTTTCTTCTGGTATTGTTTTTGTGCATTGTTTCATTATTGCAGTAAGAGAATTGAGCAGTGGGCTCAAAGTGTCACATTTCTGAGCATAGCAATTTAGGTTGAAAACAGAAATCCAAGAATTGTGTAACGTGAGGCAGCAGCGCCCTCTACTGTTTTCACGGGAAGTAATAGGCAAAGGATAACGCCTCACGTTTTTTGGAGGGTGTCAAAAGTGTGGAAAGTTTTCAGAGCTTGAGGCTTAGAAATCTACATGATTTTTCAAAATTCATTTCCAGGACTTTGTTGCATTTTAAAATAAAGGGTTTAAAATAAATGCTATTTCATCAATAGTCATTTTCAACTTCACTTTGATGCCCTTTTGAGGTGAGAATCTTTCCTTGGTTCATGGAGTTCCAAAATACACGTCTATGCCAGAATACTGAGAAGACCTTGTGGCACTGATTCTGCGGGAACTCACTCCGTGTCCATCTCTTCTAACGCAACAATCGGATTTATTTATTTATTTATTTTTTGAGTTGGAGTCTCACTCTGTCGCCCAGACTGGAGTGCAGTGGCCGCTTCCGGCCACCGCAGCCTCAACCTGCTGGGCTCCGGCGATCCTTCCGCCTCAGCCTTCCGAGTAGCTGGAACTACAGGTGCGTGTTACCATGCCTGGCTAATTTTTGATTTATTGTAGAGATGAGGTCTCGCCAACTTACCCAGGTGGGTCTCGAACCCGTGGGCTCAGGCAATCCACTCACCTCGGCCTCCCAAAGTGCTGGGATTACAGGCTGAGTCACTGAGCCCAGCCAACAATCAGATTTAAAACACATATAAGCATGTTGTTTCTATATTAATTTTAACTTCAACGTAGAGCTCCTCTTACCTTTAAAGCATGAATCATTGCAGAGTTCTGAGGTCATGATTACACAGCAGTTTGCATAATCAAAAGAGTAACCCCAGGGTGCAAAAGTAAATCCATTTAATTAACAAACTCTTATTAACCATCTGTAGATGTGATAGCCAATCACCATCACAAACACTGAATACATGGTGGTTAAAAAGTCAAAGTGGCCGACTCGGTGGCTCAGCCTGTAATCCCAGCACTTTGGGAGGCCGAGGCGAGTGGATTGCCTATGCCCTGGGGTTCGAGACCAGCCTGGGCAACTTGGCGAGACCTTGTCTCTACAACAAATAAAAAATTAACAAGGCACAGTAGCGTGCACCTGTATTTCCAGCGACCTGGAAGGCTGAGGTGGAAGGATTGCCGGAGCCCAGCAGGTCGATGCTGGGGTGGCCGTGAGCGTGCCACTGCACTCCAGCCTGGGTGATGGAATAAGACTCCAACTCAAATAAATAAATAAATGCGATTTCATTTTTTGTGGAATAGTTTTCCTCCAAAAAGTGTTTGTTGAAAGAACAAGTCACGCAGTTAATATTGTCCTCCATTCTTTATTTTAATAAGTGTTTGGCATGTTATGCCACATTTAATGCCATAACCTCCTGATGAGGTAGGTACCACTTCGATCCCAGCTTTTTTT
>CAUYQG010255394.1:0-20886 GCA_963574415.1 Tarsius wallacei
CTTATTCTCTTTCCCTCTCAGTCCGTCGGCGGTTGCGCGCGGCGTTCCCCCCCGCCCTCGCGCCGCCCCCCCCGCGCGGGCGCCGCCGCCCCCCCCCCCCCCCCCCCAAGAACCCATGTGGGGACTATAAATCCTCCTGGACTGTGGAATAGAAGCAAAGAAGGACATTGAGGGGCCATCTCAAAGCCAGGGCTTGTAACTTAACATGGCATCTATTTATTGAGCTGCTACTACACACAGGCTTAGGATTATGAAGATGAGTCTCTATCTCTTAAACTCTCAGGTGTCATGGGCTGGCTGGTGCTATTGATATACATTTGAGACCGGAGGCCATACAGCTGAAGATGAAGATGGTATCTGCTGCCAGTGAACTTCATCACTCTTACCATAGCATGTTTTTTAAAGAATTGAAAAAAAGAATGGTGAGCTTCTTGTCTTACACTGTAGTTACCCACAAGCTGGACAGACGTGTGTTAATAACATGCTTTGGATGTCAGGAAACCAGGACTTGGAGTTTATCTCTGAAAGCAGCCCTGTGAATTGCCTTGGACAAGTCACTTAACCACTCCAAGTCTCAGTAACCACATAGCACTAAAAGGAATGAAGCAGTTGGAAGGAATTCTCTCTCTCCTCCCTTACAGCCTTATGGTTTTAATCCAAAGATAGCCTGTCTAAATGGAGTGGGAATGTTTGTCTTTCATTCCTCAAGCTAATTCAAGTTACTTGTCAAACCCAATTCTCTGTGACTGGACAGATGACTTACTCTTTCTCTGGGGAACGGTTCACTTGTTAATTCTTACTCAGCATTTTATGAAAGTGCTATAAATGTCAATGCAGCAATGCAAATAATAACTAAAGGAGCAAAGAAACAATGTGACACAATCTCATTGTGCAATACACTTTTATTTTCCTTTTACCTTTGCAGTCATCTTTGAGTAATCATTGTGTAAACAATAGAATGGAATGAAATTACATTAAATTGTATGCAAATGGCTCTAGAACACCTTAACAATTATGACAAGGCAATTATAAATAACTTTTTTTCCTTAGTAATATATATTTGCTTTTTGAAGTACATTAAAGAGCTGCCGTATCTAGGGTTAGCTAGGAAAGAGCAATGGTACCATCCCGGGAGCCCACCTCCCTGAAAGTTGAGACTCCGATTTTGAAAATCCTAAAGTTTACTAGGTTCCATTATATATAGTCAAGCAGAGGGCTACTTGGGTTGAAAGTATTTATTCTTGAAACTTAACAGCATTTCACCTTTTCTAGGCATTGCACAAAACCCTTTCTATTATTTTCACTCCACCTGGGTATTTTGCAGAATTTCAAGTAAAACTCAGATTCTGGTATTTTCAAGTTTATCACCTTTAGAATAACAAATCCTGTCACTTAAGGAGAGCCAAATCAAAGATGGGTATATAGTTAGCAATCTAACAGAATGGCGACATTTTATAGAGCATTCTAAACGTTCCAATGAAGCAAAACTTAACATATGCCACCTTATGTAGAGGAAAATTTAGATCTGAGACTATTCCAGTGAAGAAGCCTCAGGCACATTCTTAATATGAAAGTTTGCAAGGCACCTCCCTCTCCCAAGAGACAATCGGATTGTGAACTGGTTTTTAGGCAAACAAACCAAAAGAATAAGCATCCAAATTCCTAATTCAGTCATTTCAAAAATTAGAAGTTACAAATACTCCAAAGATAGACCCCAAACTTTTTGTTTAAATACCAAGAGATTAACTGCAAGAAGCATATAATCAAAACCTTTTTTTCTTATAGCTAAGGTGTGTGATGCATAAATATATGAAAAATAAAATTCACAGTCAGTTTTAAAACTAGAATTCAAGTTTGGCTAATAAATCTTAATTTTATAAGTATATTAATTTCTAAATACAACATAAAAGAGGCAGTATTGTCAGATGTACAATTAAAGTATTATAACAGAAATAACAACAATGAAAGAAGAAATAGGCTTCTGATAGAAAATTCCTTTTGTTGCCAATAAATAGGACCACCTGAGTGTATTTCAAATTCTTTTCACTTAAGGGATATCCAAATTGATTGCTAAGAATATTAAATAGCTTTTGGAAAAATTAGCAACAGTCGTGCAGCTGTGGCATTTGCTTGTTCTCATACTGTGGATTGCTAGAGAATAAAGCAGAACTCGGAAAGTTGTACGTTTTAAAAAATTATGTTTTTATCCCATTTTGTTGAAGCCGACCTCTTCACAATCTTCTGGTTTTGCTGGGAACTGGGAGTGAGGGGGTGGGAGGAAGTGGGCAGGGAGAGGGAGGGTGAGAGGAGTGGGGGTGGGCCATGACAGATCAGGTGACATCAAGGGACATACATCAGCTGACACTCAACTGAGCAAACCCAATCAGCTTCACTTCATCAGGAATCTCCGATCCATCACAGCCAGAAGCCTGTAAAGGGAAAAAGAAACCTTGAGTGCTGGTTTGTTGCTGCTGCTGGTTTTTAAGACTTGTTATGTGATGACAGCTCCAAACAGTTGGTTTGGGACCATATGTCCCATTTCTTCTAGTAGAGACCCCAAAAATCACTCTCTTGAATGACTACTCAGTGCCAAGTGCTGTTAGAAATCTGGCCATCATGCTATCAAGTACAGAACAGAGATGGAAAGGGATTTGTTACCTATTAAAATACCACCGTGCCCAGGCTGGCAGCTTCGAAACTGCTAATGAAACAGGACTGCCAAGAAACCACAACTAAATAAGGTTATTTTAAATATACTTTCTAATTAGATCCTCTTAGTAATAATTCTAAAAAGAATAGTATGATAATAAGCAGAAGAGATCTAACGGGTCACTTAGGGGTAATTTTGTTTTTACCAATATCATCTCTCCTATAAAACTTGCCAGGAAAAAAAAAAGTGATTACCAAGTCCTAGGATGGCGCTCATTTTAGGCAGCTACTATTTAAACACCAGTAAGTAGGTTTTACAGAGAAAGGTATAACAGAATTTTGGTTGTAAAATTTTAGGACATGTTAATTGCCTAAAATTGGTCAAAATTATGGTGTGTCAAATAATTTACTATTTTTCTTTTTCGAAATCAGAAAGAACTGGAAATAAGCCATTGTCCTTCAAATCACTCACTGGTCCTAATTAATAAGTTATTATTTTTTTGTCACCTCTCCCCTTCTTTTCTTCTCTTTTATACATACATACACAGTACTCAGATCGCCATTCTAAGCTGCTTCTTTACCCCATGGTACATACATCAGCACTGTTCTTATATAAGTATCACAAATGGGGAGAAAGAAGTTTGATGAATGAATGGGAATGGGCGATTAATTACCAAAGGATCATACAAACCTTTTCTGGGCTGAATTCCTTATAGACTCTCACAACAATTAGTTTCCCATAGAAAAGTATCCTTTCCAATCATTATAATTAATCTGCTTCACACTGCTTGTATGTTTAGAATGATTTAAAAAAAAACAGCACAGAAAAACAGCCTTTGTTAACTCTAACATATCTCATTCAATATATTCAGTGTAACTAGTTATGCTTGCAATAAGAAAGTCAGTAGCCTGAAGGGTGCAGATACTAGTCAGTATTTAAAGAATGTGCTTTGTGCCTATCCAGTCAATAGCAGCTCCAGCTTTCCTTGACAGACAAGCTATCCAGTGAAGAACAACTTTCATTGTTTGTGTTGACAGGGGCAGTGTGATCTGAAGTGCTCCTCTCCTTATCACAGTCAACAAAGCAGTGCAGGCATAGAGAGCATGCTACTGAGGTCTTTCTTAAGGTGTCCCACGGACACTGTACTACTCGCCTCTCCTTCCACTTTCCCTTGCGTTATCACCGCTTTCTTATTCACTTCCCGAAACCTTTCCTTCTTCTCTCCTGTGTACTCTTGTTAACATCATGTGCTCAACCCGCTGAGTGGTGGCTGGGACCATTTGTGTCATTAATAGGCAACTGACAAATATCTGAGGACAAACTAGGGCTGCTAGTGGTGACAAAAAGGTCATACTGGCAAGAGGGAAGTACAACAATGTACTTCAAAGAAACATCAGAAGCTGGGCAATGTGAATATCAGGAGGTTGAAATTACTAGAAATAAAAATACAACACCCAACAGCGGTTAACCTGGCTAGAAAGAAAAGGAAAATATTAAATCCTTTCTTGTGAAGAGTTATGGAAATAAGAACTTACAACAAGAGGGGATGATCAAACCAGTGATTACTGTGGGTCACAGAGGGGTCTCCACAGAGTCCTTACCCACCCTGGGTCCTCAGTGCCTCCCGCATCTACACTGACACATCTGTCTCCTGGCTGGGTCCTTGGCTTTCTGTGGCTCAAGGCACTCGGCCTTCCCTGCTACCCCAGCTCCTTCTTAACCACTGCTGAGTCCATGTCTCCTCTCACTTACCTGCAGAACACATATGAGGGCAATATGCAAATGACCGTGGAATTCAGGGACAAGGGACCAGGGACACTTCAAAGCAGCAGTGTTCAAACTTTTGGGTCTCAGGATATCTTTAGACCTTTAAAAATTATTAAGGACTCAAAAAAGCTTAAGTTTATGTGGATTACATTTATTATATTGACTAAGGAATTAAAACAGAAAATTTTAAAGTATTTTAAATATTATTTTAAATTATGTTAAAATGTTTAAATAATATAACAAATAGCACATTTGGAAACAAAAAACATTTTATGTAGGTTAATTTACTATACTGACTGTATTCAAAATTAAAATTTAGAAATTTTAAGCACATTTTAATGTTAAAATATTACTAAAATATTATATATGTACTTTTTTTTGAGTCAAGTTCTCACTTTATTGTTCAGGCTGGAGTGTAATGGAGGACAGCCTTGACCTCCTGGACACAGGTGATCTTTCCATCTCAGCCTCCCGAGTAGCTGGGACTATGCCGCCATGCCTCGCTAATTTTGTGATTTTTTTTGTTATGAGGTCTCCCTATGTTGCCTAGGCTTTGAACTCCTGGGCTCAGGCAATCCCCTTGCCTCAGCCTCCCAAAGTGCTGGGATTACAGACTTGAGCCACTGAGTCAGGCTATAATAAATACATTTTAAAGACATAAAGCATGTTTATGCAGGTTATATTTATTATACTATCTTAAAATTAAATCTAATAATTTTTTAAAACATTCATTTACTAATTCATTAAACATAACAATAAGCTCACTACATGCTAACGTAATTAAAATGTTCATGAAAATTAACCATACTCATCCCCTCCCCCCAAAACTGAGAAAAGTAGCGTTGCTTTACATTTTTGCAAGCCTCTTTAATGTCTTGCTTAATATGACAGCTGAATTCTCATGCCTACTTCTTTATTCAGTCTACTGCATTATGTTGTTTTCCTTGAAGAACACACAAAACACACACACACACAACCAGCCTCTCACATGTATGTAGTTGAAAGAGGGAAGAGTATTTTAATAGCTTTTCCAAATAGCTGCTGACATATTTTGTTGCTACACAAAAATTTGCCAAGTGATAGTGTCTTCAAGGTTAGTTGAAATGTAGAATCGGAAACCACAGCATTGACGTTTTCATACCCTGTTATGTTAAAAGCCATCAGTCTACCTTGCCCTTCAAATAGATTTTTTTACCCATGCCTGATTTTAAGCATCACTGAGTTATGCAGATCTTCCAAATGTTGACATATTTCATTATACAATATGAACATTTCATTACACAATGTCAACAACTCATATTCATTAATACCACCCATCACCAATTTCATCAGAAAAGTCTTTAAGTACTGGTAAGAAATCAAGCTTACAGTGGTGCATATAAGTGCTACAAAATCCTATTTTTTGTTTGAAATATTGAATTTATTATTGACAACAAACATTGTCAGGTTTTTTCTTTTAAGTGTCAGTCTTACTTTGCTCATTTTGTTGAAAAAAAAAAAAAATCTGCCAAATACGTGAGTCTGAATAACCATAGTGTGTCAGCTATTCTTTCAAGTAAAAAATGATGTTTCATGAAAAAGCAAAAAATGGCCAGTTGAGCTTACAACCAATCTCACAAGTGCTTTTCCTGGAGACTGCCATTGTATTTAAGCATACTGAAGAAGTGATTCCTGTTTCCTCACACGGAAAACTAAAAAGATGTGTCCTCAAGTTGAGATTCAGTAAAGTCAATAATATTTCCTGCTTCCTTAAGAAAATTATTAAGTGAAACTGGTTTTGCTTTTTTATGAGTGAGTGAGTGCACGGCTTTGGGGAACATGATGACTATTAGAGCAGTTTTGCCAACATGGCCAGTTTTACCCATCATGGCTTTTACACCAGTATTAACATAGTGGATAAGGCAAGTCGTATCTTTTGTATTATTATGAGAAGAGTTTTGACATCCAGGATCCACTGAAAGGGCCTCAGGGAAACTCAGAAGTTTGGGGCCAACACTTTGTGAACCTCGACTTAGAAGTGAATGAATTCTGAACACGCCACCCCTAAAACACAGCAGTCTGGCATGTTGACTGTTTTGAGTTAAAGACACTTGAAAAAACAATAGCTCCCTGACCTTCCTAAAAGCAGGAAACAGAATTCCTATGTGGAAGGTGTTCTATTTGTCCCTGGAAGAAGATAGGCTTTCCACTGAAGGTGGAAGTCGAAGCCGAGAAGTCGAACCTTGTTAAACTAACCCTTGTGTTCCTTGTCACTTCTCCATGATGAACTTCCCTCCCCCAAGCCCCCTTGCCTTGCCCCTTTTCACAATTTACTGCTGTGTCCAATTCAATCTATGTGTTCAACTCTAACAGCTTCTGTGAGTTTCTTTATGAGGCCTCTCTTGTCATGTCAGACTTACATAAAATAAATGTGTATGCTTTTCTCCTGTTAATCTAGGTCAGCTTAATTCTCAGGCCCAGCCAAAAAACTTTAAGAGGGTAGAGGTAAAATTTTGCCTCCTCTATGAAAGGAAAATGTATACATTATCAGGGACCTAGTGTGACAGTGTCATCACTTCATGCACATCCTCATTCATGTGTGCATCCCGATTCCTGAACACCCCCACCTCCTCAACCCTCTGCCAGAACAGCGGGTGTGGCCCCTCAAGAAGCTGAAGATAAGGTTTTGCAGCACCAATCACAAGAATTCCCTCACCCCAAATGTGGAATCAGGAGAGTCTGAAAACAGCCTGTGTCCACGCCAGAGGTTGTGTCTGAATTGGCCTGGGGTGTGGCCAATACTGGGATTTTTTGAGCTCCCTAGGTAATTCCATGGTGCCACCCACTATAGAGTCTGAGAACTACTGCTCTATCCCAGTGCTTCTCACAGTGTGAAGCTCCACGTAACTCTTAAAGCAATGGTTCTCAAGCTTTAACTTGCATCAGAATCACCTGGAGAGCTTGTTAAACCACAGATTCCTATGCCGCATTCCTAGAGATGCTGATTCCTTAGGCCTGAGTGTGGGACCCAGAATTTACATTTATATCAAGCTTCCAGTTTCCAGGTGAAGCTGATACTTTAGGTCTGGGGCCATACTTGGAGAACCATTGTTTTAGGCTGGGAACAGGAGGCACAGATCTGCCACATAGAGTTTCTTGAACTGGCGGTTTCCTTTAAGATCTTTGTCTCATCTTTCTCCTCCTGATGAAGGGGGAGAAAGTTAAAACTCTTAGGTAGCTTAGGTATTTTTAACCCTGTCTCAGTCTTGACTCCACGCACCTTGGGAAATACTGCCTTAGTCATGCAGCCTCCAGCTATGCCTAAGCTGAGAACCTCTAAAAATAAGTCCCTTTAGTGAAGTCAAAACGCTTATGAAATTTCTATTTGCAATGCATATAGTGCTATTAAACTTCAGTAACTAAAATCTATAATGCTCATGTAAATGTGTACCAATTAGATGTTAATTACATGTACCTACAATTTGTATTCTAGCTTCAGGGCAAATTAAATATATCTTATTTCATGTTTTTACTAATGTAACTTCAAAAATTCCATATTGAAAGCAGCAAGATTCACCTATGTTACAACATACAGTGTAGTAAATTATAAAAGTGACTTAAAAACATTTATAAAGATCTATCTCAAGGCTTACAACAGCAATCAGAAAACAGTACTAATATATCAAACTCAAAGCACATAATTAATACTTAAGCTGAAATGCCCTCCATGCCTGAACCACTTTGTTAAAAGTGGAGAAAAGAATCCGATCTTCCAGCCTCTGGCCATGCCAACAATGGAAATCATCCTCGTCTGTCAAACAAAGCTAAGGATCTCATTGGGTAGTGAAAAAAGTAAATGCACTTCTCTATAAAGACAAGATCTTTGCCCCTTGAGCGCCTGCTTTTCTTATATAAAGAGATATACAAGATAAGGACAGATCCTTTCATACTTGAATCCAATTTTTAATAGTGGTGGGATGGAGGAGAGGAAAGAGACCGGGGATTGAGCCATCTTTTAATGGAATCTTCTCAGCCTGGACTGAGTACTGGGATCACCAAGAGGGGCTTTTGATATTCCCCAAGCCCAGGGTGCACCAAGAGCAATTCAGTCAGGACACCTGGGGTAGGACCCAGGCATCAGTAATTTTTTAAGTGCCTCCATCATCCCCTGAGTGAAACTATTGTGCAGTGAGGTAAAGAATCACAGTGTCAAGATACTGTGGTTCTTTAGATAATTTTCAGCCCGACATTCTTTAGATGCCATGAAAGCACTGAGATTAAAATAATGATAAACTGCTGAGAGATAAAAGGACCATGAGCAGCAGCAGCTTATGAGGAAAGACTCTGCTCAAATACTTTGATCTTTTATTCCTCAATAAAATAACCAAATTGACGAATGAAGGCAATGCATTTGAATCTCTGCCGTTTTATCTGGTTGTTAATGTCCTACAGAAGATTAGGCCAAAAACAAGTTCAAATTAGGGCTGTCTAGTGGATCTCAATCTGGCTGGCTGCTGATGGCAACTAAGAAACCCTCTCAGGTTTTAACGAGGACTGGACAGAAAATGAAGTAGCAGAAATGAAGTAACCCTTGGCTGGGCATGGTGGTTTATGCCTATAATCCCAACATTTTGGGAGGCCAAGGTGGGAGGATCACTTGAGCCCAGGAGTTCCAGACCAGCCTGGGTGACACTGTGAGACCTCATCTCTACAAAGAAATACAAAAATTTGTCGGATGTGGTGGCACGTGCCTGTAGTCCCAACTACTCAGGAGACTGAAGCAAGAGGATCACCTGAGCTCAGGAGGTTGAGGCTGCATTAAGGTGGGATCGTGCCATGGCACTCCAGCCCTGGCAACAGAGTGAGTCCCTGTCTCAAAAAAAAAAAAAAAAAGCCTGCTGGGTGTGGTGGTTCACTCCTATAATATCAGTACTTTGGGAAACAGAAAGCAGAGGCACGAGGACTGCTTGAGCCCTGGATTTCAAGACCAGCCTAGGCAACACATAGTGAGACCCCAACTCTACAAAAAATTAAAAAATTAGCTGGGTGCAGTAGCACACACCTATAGTCCCAGCTACTCAGGAGGCTGAGGCGGAAGGACTGTCTGAGCCCAGGAGGTTGAGGCTGCGGTGAGGCATGATTGTTTACTGTACTCCAGTCTGGATAACTGAGTGGGACTCTGCCCACCTCCCGCCCCACCCCCCGCAAAAGGCAATTCTTGTGCTTGGTTTTATTTAACATCTTTATCTTTGAGGGAAAAAACCCATCAATTTCCTTTCCTGAGAACACCATACTACTTACTACATTCTCAAGCTGTAACAGGAAGTAAAACATGTGGATTTGTTTCCAGGACTCTCCTGTACCTGACAGGCCACTGTTAATCTGCTTCAGGTACAGAGGAGACAGAGTCTCAACCAGTGTAAATGTATCTAGTCATCCAAAAAGATGAATCTACAAAAAGACAGAAAACTGTAAAACCATTAGGCTGCTGGGGCCTGCCTCTAAGAGTGAATAGTTACTGAGAGTGTGGGTGTTGAGGCTAGACCAGAGTTGGATTCCCAGTTTCCACTGTGCGATCCTGGGTAAGTTTACCCAGAGAGCCTCAGGTTCCCAAGGTGTGAAACGGACCAGCTGTTAGAGGTGAAGCAGGGACGCTGGTCAGGGAGGTCTTCATTAGCCACAGCCAGGGATGTGGGGTCAAGAAGAGCGCATGGGGGAGCCAAGAAAGTCTATGAAGCATTTTGGAATTGTAGGAGTACTTGGGCTATAGCCACAGGGCAGTAGGCATAGCCAGAAGCTGGCAAATTGAGGGAAAGAGAATCAGCCACTGAAGATGAACAGATCCTGCTCAGGTGCTAGAGATGGAGATGTGGAAAAGAGGACAGGATCAAGAGAGAATCTAGGAAACACACACGCTGATTAGAGCAGATGGTGAGGGAGAGTTTTACATTATTCTTACTGTTTACCTGGAGACAGTAGAGTAGCTGCTTTTTCAAAACCTTCCATAGAAGGAAAGGGCCAGGGCTACTATCCCTCTTTTATAAGAAAGCAAATTTAAAGACAATGAGAATACTCCAGTATGAAAAGTTTTAAACTCCTATTCCTGTTTACATATTCAAAATTGGAAAAAATGGCCTGGAGATGGTATATAAAAGGGATGAGGGGTCACCGACATTGGTTTGAATGCTGACACAGGATGCCATGGTCTCATCCATATACTCTCATATAAATGAAACTCTTTTACAAAACTGGAGGGAAATTAGAAAAATAACAGAGGTGACAGTGCAGTCCCAAACCAGAAGAGGGATTTTCCAGCTTGTGAATAAGGTACTCTGTGTCTAATTGAAATGCTCTTTTCTTATCAAAACAAAAAGAATTTCTTCAGGTCTGTTTTTTTCTGTGAAAATCTTTGTGTTTTTCTTTTATCACAGCCTAGTTATCTGAAATTAGATGGGAAGCAAGACCCAGAAAGTTAATTAGCACCCAGCTTGCATTTACTGTAACTAATCTTTTAGTGCTTTTGACCACACATACTTTCCACTTAATTGTCACAAAAATAAAGACAGATCATCAATATATATGTTGTGCACAGCAAAGTGTTGAACATCTAGACCTTCAATTGCTTGTGGCATTCTGACTGACCCATGATAAGATTAATTTATAATTTTAAAATGTGAGACCTAGTAGGCCTTAATGTACCATTTGCTAAACCTTTCAGGAATAGTCACTTTTGTCCCTCTGATCGTCTCTCCATTTCCAGTCATGACCATCATCTCTTGATTTCTCAGTGACCCCAGAATGTCCTGTACTATGTATCTCTGTGGCAACCCCAGTACTTGTGTTTAAAATCTACTAGCCGAGAAAAACTGTGGAAATAGCTCCTCTCTACAAAAATCTGTTACTGTGATTTGAAATGTAGAGGTTAGATGTTATGTCTTTGTTCACTAGTCTTCAGTGAGTTGTTCTACTATTGCTTCCAATTACCCAAACCATTTTTACAATAATCAGTCTCTATTTTTAAAAGTTAGAACCACTTGGCTTTCGCCTCAGGAAAGGTTTATTAAGAGTGTTTTTTTGAATTCGGGTTATATGTCCATTTATGGTCAAGGTGCCAAACTATAAGAATAAAACTGTCCAGGCTTCAAGATTCTCAAATGCCCACTCCTAGTCAAAGGTGTGATGGTAAAAGAATGAGGTATGCTCATGAAACAGGAATTTTCCAGTCATGATCAGTAAATGTTCCCAAATGTTGCAGAGGCAAATGTTTCCGAATGCAAAAATTGATTTGAAAAGAAAACAACAACAAAATTACAGAGTAGGTTATTAAACTGTATTATTATTCCCTGTTAGCACAGCATGGCAAAATGCTACCTTTTCTTTCTGTAACTTTCCACTTACCAACTTAAATGTCAATGTTTTTAAAGCTTTGGGATCATCTACAATCTTCTGTAAATTAGCAGCCACTGTAAAATACAAACATGGAGAGAAAGTGTCCAAATTATTTCCAATAAAACTGCATTTTCACACCAATGACTCAGAAAATTTGACTAATGATGCAATAAACTGCAAAATCATTTCTTTCACAAACATTGCAAAGTCCATATAAATAACCAAATTACTCTCATATAGATATTTTCTACAACAATTGGTATCATTTCAGCAATCTTGTATCTATGAACATCTGAATTAATTGCCATACATCAACTCCACATTTCATAAGATCTGAAATTACTTTCTAATGGAAAATATGACAGCAGCCCCCAGTGTTTTCACTTCTCAATTTCTCTAAACATTCATTACTAAGAAATTTTATTAGCCAGGAGAGGGCAGTATAAAACAAAGAAGAGAGGTATTATTTAAAAACAAAACATAACAAAAACCTTTCTCTGAAAATAAGCCAGCACATTTGAACTCCTGTCCTATAAATTCACTCAATTCTATGAACGCCCCCCCCCCTTTTGTTTTGAGTGCGAGAAGGCAGGAATTTATTAAAAGGACAAAAAATCTCCTAAGCGAGAGGGGATCCAAAAGAAGGTTGCCCCTCTGAACCCATTTTTATCAAAGCAACGAAATACAGTGGATAACCTCCAGGACTGAGGTGCATGTTTTAATGCTTTCAGAGCACAATGATCTGTCAAACCAGGGAAGTGCCACCTTGACTAATACCCCAGTTGGCTGAACAGGGTCAAGCACGAGAGGCTGTCAGTTTGGAGCTTAGCAATGCAGATGTTCAGTTTCAGTGGGATTCTTCAGAGATATGCCCTGTTCTCCATGGGGCCATGCTATATCTGACACGCTAGTAGAGAAGTCAGCTTTGCCTGCTTACTCCTATGACTTAGGGTTCTGTTTCGGAACATAACTATCAACAGGCAATAATGATGGAAATCTAAAACTGCATTTTCCATAGCCAAACCTAAGGCATAAATCAAGGAAGAGCTACTGGTTAGGGAAGGAAAAGTTACTACTGGAGAAATTAGGGAAGCATGTCTTGTTTGTCATTTTAATTTTTTATGAGGAAAAGTATCTGCTGCTTCAGTAATTACATTATACAGTGAGAAATTATCTGAATTTTTTAAGATACAAAATTTTAACAGAAAATAGTAAACACATAAGAGTTGTGAGGAAAATGGTTCCAGTAGAAAGTCTGTAAGGAGAGAGCTTAGTAAGAAATCTGTGCAAATTTTATTTTTCTCTAAGGTTGACTGAAAACCTAGATACATGGATTTTCTGCAGAATAGTTTATTTTATTTAATCCATCAGCTGCAGAGGAGTAAAAATGAAAATTATGTACTCAATATGGCCTATTTCTCTTTATAAACCATAATTACAAGCATCATTTTATCTAATTTGCTTCCCTTATTTTAATACTTCCACTCTGAGTGATCTGCAGTTTCATTTTTACCAACACCTCCTGTCTCCTCATCCTTTTCTCCTTTCTTTTGCCCACATTAGCAAACACACACACATATCAGGTAGATTCCAGGCCAACAACCCCAGAATAGTTACCACTGCCAAGCTTCTTGTATCCTTTCAACAGTTTCCTGAATATATTTTAGATACTAAAGTCACCCGGTAATTCACATCAGAACCACCGGCTCATGGAGTGCCAAGTTCCGCTGTAAAATCCTGTACACCAGAGCCAGTGTGTATCATGTCAGGGCATTCTGACTATATGCAAATTGCAGCAACTGAGCACAGTACCCATTTTCTTAAAACATAAAAGTGTTTTAATAGTTCCTCTGATTTGGGCTGATTTCATGAGTGGCCATAAATTCTTCATATGAATTTCAGTCCCTTCATTAGAGTTTCTCAGTTACTGTGGATGATTTACTGCCTTGTTCTGGGTCATCTATTTCCAGTCTGCTCTCTAATATTCAGCCAAAAGCAGAGCTCTGCCCTACACTGCTTTACAACCCTCTCTCTGGTGTACATGCACACAGACAAGAGCCCTTTTCCAGGGAACTGGCTAAGCAAGTTGCAGACTGGAAGCCAAGAATGAGATGCTTGTACCTTAAACAACCATCCCAGAAACCATGTTCCCCAATGGTGAATTTCACACCTCTGGGACATTAAAAATTCAAATTCTGTCTTCAGCTCAAAGCAAAAATAGCAAAACTGGCCACTTACCTGATTACTTATCCCAGCTGCTAGGCTTATTTTCAATTTAGTTGATTCTAATTTGTTGTAAAGTGCTATAAAACACCTTCATTTAACTGACATCCCATAAAATTCAGGGTGATGCTAATTTCTCTTCCAGTAGCAGTGCTCATTAAAAAGATGGGTGTCACTGTGTTCTCCCTTCTCCTGACTGTGCACCTGGATTTCAAAAATAAAAATGCTCCTTACCTGGAACGTGAGCTGAGAAGGAAGGGCTGGGCAGGGCTGGCTGATACTTTAGAGCTGCTTAAGCATGGGCTGAGAACACTGACTAACCTTGGTGTTTTAAGGCACTTGAATTGCCAGAAAAATATGGGGCCTTTGAACCCTTTTACTTGGTAGCCATCGACTCATTCCAAATCCCTCCTGGCTTTCCCAAATAAAACTCTTTCTTCTTGTTAATGCTGCAGACTCTGTAATTGAGCTCTTCTTTGAGCCGGTTCCTCTCCTCGCAGCCCATTGTCTTTCTCTGTCATTTGGGCAAACAGGGATACTAATAAAATTTACTGAGGTCCGGGAGACTGAGGTCCTCAAGCCCTATCATGACAGCTACATGAAATCTTGATGTCAGCAATCTATATTTTTCTATTTTTGTTTGTTTGTTTTCCTATGTCATACTTTAGGCTTGAATATCTGTCAGGGCTAGAAGTTTCTATATGCTTTTTTTGGATAACATTTGGCCTAAGGTAGGGTAAATATTGAGCTTTATGAAACTGTACAATATCATTAACAGTCACATGAAAAAGACGCTGATATTCAATACCTCCCTGAATAGAAACAGAGAAGGAAATAAGATTGTCCTAGGGGTGATCTATCAGAGGAAAGGCAGTGGAGTCGACATTTTTTTGGCAAACTAACTCTGGCATTCTCCAGACACTGTTTTCTTTATAGAGTCCCTGTACTACTCAATGCCTCTGCATTTTGACAATTAGAAAAGTAAGTTATATAATGACTATTTATAGCCTGTGTTGCTGATTAATTAGTCAAAGATACACTTTTCTCCTGAGATACTAGCTTATTTCACAACAATCTCATATAGTAATCTGTTCTGGTGGTAGTGAGTTAATTCATTTAATGTGATCCACTCCCAAACATGAGGAATAGCAAACCATTGAACACTGAATCTGATGTATTATTTCTGAGAGTAAGACATTTCTAAGATTAGACAAAAGCGTAGTCTTGGATTACCTGACAAGGTGATGACTTCAGAATACTGTTTTGTCCAAAGAGACACCCTGAATAGACTGATGCAGAAAGGCAGCATGAAATTACAAAGAAAGAAAGAGACAATCCAAGCTCTAAGTAAGGAGAAAAGGAGATTGTATGAGGGTAGATTTCTTATGGATTCTGCTGTAACACTAATGCAAAGTTAAAATCTTATCTTAATTCTATTTCTCTGAAATATATCCACATATACAGAAGCCTCACTAATTTAGTTTGGAAAAAAATGTAAGATTCACCCCATTATTTCCCTGTATCTCCTTCATTTATCTTCATGAGATGCACAGTGTATAAGAACCTGAATTCTTGAACCAGAGTGCCTGGGTTCAAATCCTGCTCCTGCTCAGAGCTGTGTGACTTCAACTGGGGCAAGTTTATTTAGCTTCACTGGGCTCAAGGCTTACCCACTGCTGCCTACTGGATAAGGTTTGTTTTGAGGACTGAGTTAATACACAAAATAGTGCTTAGAATAGTGCCTGATGCATAGCAAGGGATAAATAAATTATTACTCCCTGCCATGGACAACTGCAATGCCTTATTTGGCTTCCTTGCCTTCAGTCTCATCTCCCCAGAGTCACATGCCAGAGGTACTTGGAGAACTTCATCGAGAACTGGAATGCGTTGCCTCCTTAGGTGATGCTGTTAAACTGCTCCCATACACTTCAGGATAAAGTCCAAATTTTTAACGTGGTCAATGAGGTTCCATGGTCTGGCCTTAACTACCTCTCCAGTTTATATTCTGCCATTTCCTATCATGATTCTTCCCAGAATCAAATCTATCACCCCATGCTCCTCCAGATCTCTGCCACTGCTCTCATCATCATGTGCTGAAATAATCTGTTACAGATCGGATTTCCCCACTACATTCAAACACCTTGATAATCCAGACAAAATCTTATTTATCTTTGGAAAAAGTTCATCTTTGAAATGTATCTGCATATACAGAAACCAAGAACTCCTCACCACCTCCACCTCTGCTCCCGAGTCAAATAATAAGTAGTCTGTGGTCTCTCTGCTTCCAAGCATGTCCCTCAGGGACTGAGCCTCCACCCAGTGGTCAGGGGAGCCTTCTAATATGCTGTCAAACCATGTCATTTTTTTATTTGAAACACTCTGAGTCCTTCCAGTTCAGAGTAAAAGCCCTGTTCTCTAAAATGGTCTACACAGCTTACTCAGGCAGGCCTCCAACTCCATCTCTGCCCTCGTCCGTCACCAATTTCCCTTGCTGCTCCTGCTCCAGCCACAACAGCCTCCGTGCTGACCCTGGAGCATTCAGAGCAGGCCTCCACCCGAGAACCTCTGTAAGTGCCATTCCTTCTGCCACAAATGGCTCCTCCTCTGTGACCCTCATGGCTGCCTCCTTCCCTTTCTTCCAGTTCCTGCTCCAATGTTCCTGGCTACACTATTAATACCTCCCATTGCCACCTCACTCCCTCTTTTTTTTTTTTGAGTTGGAGTCTCACTCTGTCACCCAGACTGGAGTGCAGTGGCCGCTCCTGGCCACCGCAGCCTCAACCTGCTGGGCTCCGGTGATCCTTCCGCCTCAGCCTTCCGAGTAGCCGGAATTACAGGCACGCGCTACCATGCCTGGCTGATTTTTTTATTTATTGTAGAGATGAGGTCTCGCCAAGTTGCCCAGGCGGGTCTCGAACCCGCGGGCTCAGGCAATCCACTCACCTCAGCCTCCCAAAGTGTGGGATTACAGGCTGAACCACCGAGCCCAGCTGTAATTACATTTTTAAATTTAATTTTTAAAAAGAGTTTTTACCTATTGGTCTGTTCCCTTAGCTTCTTATGCTCCTGATGGTCATAAAATAAATATTTCCCCCCCAAACT
This sequence comes from Tarsius wallacei, assembly GCA_963574415.1. NCBI lineage: Eukaryota > Metazoa > Chordata > Mammalia > Primates > Tarsiidae > Tarsius > Tarsius wallacei. The sequence goes on from CAUYQG010255394.1 coordinate 17,111, forward strand.
GTCTCTTATCTTACTGAGTAAAGAATAACCATCTCAGTACTTAAAAGATATTAAGTACTTATGGACTTTTTTATTCCCAAGAATCAGTTTTGATCTTCAGCATCTTTTACATTTAACCAAGGTAACTTCACACTATAATAAAAAGAAAGCAAGACTGGGGAAATTAGGTGACTTGTGAAGGCCATTTTTTCAGAGACAAGCTACTATAGCCATTATACCTTACAGTTTACCTCAGAGCTGTTCTCCAGATACATTTCACCAGAAGATATGAAAATCATTTATAGTGTGTTTATGGTATATTTATAGTGTAGTTCAAAAAGTCTGTTGAATATCTTTAGGGTTCCAATAGATTTTCAATCGAATATGAGGCATAGTTCTGTTGTAAATATTAAACAAAAATAGATGAGAGGACCTTAAAATGAAGGTTTGGGAAGATTTTTCATTGCTCACCTTTGTTTAAATTTATAGTGGGAAAACTCTATTGTCAGTCAGGACAAGCTAGTTGGGCTACAATAATAAACAATTCCAAATTCTCCATGGCTTAACACAACACAGGTTTATTTATCACCTGTAGTATGTGTCTGAGTGGATTGGCAGAGGTCTCACTCTGTTCCCTACAGATCTGGGTGCCTAGACTGGTTGAGGTGACACCAATGTGTAAACGGCACCATCTCTACATGTGGCCTTCTTGGTCGCTGTAGCAGGGGAGAAAGTACTCAAGGCCCACATTGGCAATTAAATGGTTCTTGCCACTTCCGCTCACACCATTGACCAGAACTGGACATCTGGTCCTGCCTAACAGCAAGGAGGTGTGGAAATGCAATGTTTTGAGATTTCAGGAATAAGAGAATTAAATATAGGTGAAAACTAGAAATCATCACAAATAGTTTTCCTCTTTGAAACCCCACCAGGTTATTCATAAATTTATTAATTTACTCAACAAAGATATGTTTGACACCAAGTACGTACATAGCTGAATAAAACAGACTTATTCCTACCTTTGTGGACCTTACAGTCTTGTGGGAAAGAGAGAAATAAATAATAATGCCATTATAAATTTCAGTACATTCTCTGAGGAAAATGACAGAACAATGGTTATTAGAAGAGACCTATGTAGGTAGGTGGCAAAAAAAAAAAAAAATCGTTAATTGGTTTGGTCAACTTAAATAACAAATACAGAAAAAATAGTGTTTATTTGGGAATAGGGCACTGCAATGGGAATGCAAGTGCCGTAGTAAACTGTGTGTGTATTCAGGGAGGTAAAGTAGGACAAAGGTTTTTAAAGGGAAAAATGAGGCAGATTACATAATTGTTTTGAGGTAATTATCCTTGGCTGCAAGGGTAAATAACAAAGGTGGCACCAGTCTGAGGTTGGACAGGCACCTGCTGGGCTGATGTCCCCATAGAAATATTCTTTGTGAAAGATTGCGATTGCCTGTGTGTAAGATTGTGTTTTTTACAGTCCTTTGTGATAATTTTTTGTTATCAGTCATTTATACATGAGAACCTTCCTTTCATGACCTTTCCTATCTCTATTTATCAGTTTTTTTAAAAAACACAGGTGACTCCATTTTTATTCCGACAACATTCACAGCTTTATGAGAACAATTAAAAAAGACAACCATATGAAAGTGATTTTGGGGTTCTGTCTGTCCTTAATTAGTAAATCACCATAAACATTAGAATTATTCTTGGTTTGGGTTCTACCCAAAGCAGATTCTGAGACAGCAATTTAAGTTGGGGAACTGGAAAAAAAGAAAACATTGGTAGAGAAGTGGGATGTGAGACAAGGAAGAAAGGGCAGCTTATAAAGGATGTATTATAAGCCAGGTGCCACTGTAGCTGACTGTAGTTTAATCTTACTGGGTAAATGGTGTCAGTGTAAAACACATGTCAATATACCAACTTGGTATACAACTAGTCACAGGTTGAGAGCCACCTTCCTGGGGGCATACTGGAAGAGTATATTTGGTAAATCCAACATCTGAGTCAGTTTTACAAAATGCATTGTTTATTTATTTTGGCAAGTATCGATCACATTTTTATGTTTCCTTGCATGTCTTTTAATGGTTGGTTGAAAGACTAGATCTTTTCCTGATGTAGGAACTCAGGATTTTGTTGTATAACCTGACTTCTCTATTATGTGCAGTGACTGATTTTTATGTATTACTATATGTTATTATTATTTATGTAGCTTTTTAGGAATTGCCTCTGCTGTCTATATCTTTGTGGTCAGGCAGTCCTCTCAAGCTCATAAGCCTTTCATCTTCTGATGATAGGTCTGTGTGGTTTGGGAAGTGCATTCAATGCTGTAGCCATTGAATGTTGCATCCAAGTCTGTCTTGGATTTTACTTTTTCCTGGACTTTCTTGTGCCTCCCCAACATATATGTGAAGCTTATCAGCCAGCCAGAGACATTTGGAGCACTTATCCAAACCTTCTTATGACTCTCATTTCCAGGATCTTCTTGTTAAATTTAGGGCTTGCCCACTACTTACCAAAACCAGGACCTCAATTTCAGGCTAGAAAAGCTTCAGGTTTCCCCCATTAATTTCCTACTGAAATTTCACCAACAAACACTCAAGAATATGAGACTCTTGATTACCTTCTTCCCTGTTAACAATGAACTTTCCTTCCCCACCCCATCCAATTGCAGTCACCCCTCTTCCCCCATATTAAAGCTGCTGCCTGGTTTTCCCAGGCACCTCCACGCTAGTTAAACTGTAGTTCTTTCAGACTTAGCTGGTGAGGGCTGGGAAGGACGATAAAAGATACCTCAGGCAGGAAGCCTGCAGACTTCTGCTGTTTTTACATTAGGCTCTAGCAGTTGTTAGGGCACGATAGGGTGAGGGTGAATGAATGACTTCCCACAGACAGGAAGTCTACCTACACTCCAGATGCGTGTGGTCCTGCAGCCCCCTTGAGCCCTGGCTTAAATCCTTTCCCTTGGAGGTGTTGCAATCAGGTAGATGTGACTGCCGTGACTTCCTTATTGACCATCTGGGAATGTCTTGGAGATCCTGTGACACAGAGACCTGCTAATGTTCCCCCACATTATTACAGTCCCTGGAGAAGAGCGAGATAAGGATTCTAGTGCCCTGTACATTCCTGAATAACATTCCTTAAACCTAATGGAGGGTGCACTTCCCCTTGTCTCCTATGCATTCCCAGTGGGCAGCTTGCAGGGGGTGGGGTGGGGGGGTGGAGGGGTTGGGGGGTGTCCTTGACTTTCCTGCAGACAGTGCCCAATCTACTGGAGATTGAATCCCAATCCCCTCCCCTTTCTGAGTGGAGTAGTCCTGCGATTTGCATAACTTTTGTAAGGACAAGTTTTGTGATTAGCATAACTTTTGCCCAATGTGTGAAGTTTTAGGCTTTGTAAACTCTTTTATAAAATGCTGGGCAAGTACCCCACAATAACATAATAAAATAAAATAAAATAATTAAAAAAAAAAAAAAAAAAAAAAAATGCTGGGCACCAGGCAGTCTGTTTTTGAAAAGACAAAGTCTGCAAGGTTAATCTTTACCTAATCTTTGCATTTCTTCAAAACATAGCCTCTACTTTCTCATCATTATGTCAGGGTTTAGAAACAAGATTAAAAAATGCATTTTTTCAGGACATAGTTTTTATTTTCTCATTATTGTATTAGGATTTAAGAACAAGATGAAAAATGACTTCCAGTTCTTGGTCTGTCCTTTCAGCAGTCTTTCAAAGATAAATACATCTCAATTTTTTGTCCTCTTTTGGTTAATTTCTACAACTCTGAAATCATTGT